>NQII01004129.1:98013-114928 GCA_002778355.1 Clitarchus hookeri
GACCCTCGCAGCTCCCCGCTCCGGCGACGCAAATGGCCGTTGCGTCCGCAGGTGGAGGGAATTAATTAACCCAGTGAAAGGGAGTGCGGGAAAATCGCCCTTATATCGTGTCGCACCTGCTCGGAAGGAGCCGATAATTTCGCAATGGCGCCTCCAGGAAGTACTCCCCCCCTCCCCCCGCGTGATCACACGCTCGCAGGTGACCTCGAGGAGGTCAGTGCTCGACCTGCTGTAACCAGCGCTGCCAACTGCACGGACATTTATGTGCACGTGCGGAAGTTCTGTCGGTTAAGGGGAACCTCCCCTTGCATACTGGTTACTTCGTGTTTTTCTAGCCTAGTTATTCTTTAAAAAAAGAAAATTGCGGAAGTACCCCTTATACAAAACTATTGTCTATTTGCGGTTGATTCACACTTTCTGATTCAAACATTCGGTAAAACGACCCATATACGACGTGCTTAGTGGTTTTATAAATTACGTAATTATCACAAGCATTGTGTTAACATAAAAGTACCGTATTTTGTTGAATTGAACGTTTACTTATATTTTACCTATAAATTAAAATGATTCGTGTATAATTAATATCAATAAAAACAGGGAGAATATAGGTGTGTTGCTGACGTCACGTAATATATGGTTTTCACGTAATATATGGTTTTCACGTAATATATGGTTTTCACGTAATATATGGTTTTCACGTAATATATGGTTTTCACGTAATATATGGTTTTCACGTAATATATGGTTTTTACGTAATATATGGTTTTCACGTAATATATGGTTTTTACGTAATATATTACTACGCAGAGTGCACATGAATGAGGTGCGTTGTCCCTTTGGTGTAAATCTCTAGACTCGGTTAAGCTTTTTTTGCATGAGGGGGAGGAATATCCTCAAATGCAACTTAAGTAGGGCTTCAGAAAAGTCTGTAGTAACCGTCAACAGGCTGTATTTGTTGACCTTACACTCGCAACTACGTCACGATTTCAATTCTACAACACTTCGGCAAATTCAATATTTTGACATAAATGCGAGTTCGCAGTTTAGTCGCTTTGTCAGTACTGCTGTGTAAGGTGGATAGCTAGTTGTGTATAGGTAGAGACCCTTACATCAGGTTCACAAAAATGAATCGCCGATTACTTAATCTAAGGCCTTAGATATCATGAAAACATTTTAAATAGAGTTAATGACCAAAGTTTTTCTTGCGAGGTATTCGTTACATCATGAAATTGTTTTTTTCTTGTTTTACTGAAAGTGAACATACGATTAAGTTACTAAAGTTATAATATTTCTCCATATGTAATCAGCTATTATCAGCGGCAGTGCGAGAGTGGGTAGCTCTGATATTGCGAGTTCCACGGCGATTCTCTGACACGTATCTGAGAAATGCACCAAATACGACTTCTGGCGAGCGTCAGTCAGAAGCAATGCGGTCTAACACCGCGCTCATTCACCACTTCAGACGTTTTACCATAGTTGTAATTATAGCTGTTGTTTACTTCATGCCCTGTCAGACACAGAATAAGCATCCTTCCTTCCGCGACTAGCAGAAGTGCAATGCTCTTGTGACGGTGGCGTCACGGTGCACATCGTTTTTTAGATTTGCTCCTCTGTAAGGCGGTCTTCTCCTTGGCCGACTCCGCTTCCCTCCTGTTTTCTCCCCTTATTTCCCTTCCTTGATTACCCCTCCTTGTACGTCAGCATTTCTAATTTAGAGGATAGTATATAAAAAGTTGTTACACTTCTTGTGCAGCGTGCGGTGGGGAGGGGGGCTGCCCAATTGCGCTCTCCCCCCACCAGAGTGATGCGAAAGTGTTACTCTGGTTAAACCCAGCCCAATTGAAGGAAATTTCCCACCCCCTCTCTACTAGCACCATCATAATAAAGAAAATGATTCCTATCCTCTGTCTCCTGTAGCATTTTCTGTTAAACATGATAATGCATGAAACAATTTTAAATTCTTTCCTGTCGAAAGGGTTTTTACGGTGACTATGAGGGTTTTTTCCCTTTCTCTTCTAAATGTAGTTTAGCTATAAGTACACTTAGGGAGGTTCTCATGACCAAAAGCTGGCCATGGCAGCCCAATCCCTCTTTGCCGTGATGTATGTCTCCTTGCATGATACTCACTTCCTTGTAGGCGTATGGGGCTTAGCCCTGAGACGCACTTAACTCCCGTCCCTACCGCGGGCTCATATAACATTTAGTTTTAGAGTAGTAACTTAAAAAAAATTGTGCAGCGTGCATTTTACGCGTTATTCTACGCCTGTGAAGGAGATCGTCGGGTTGACGACTGCTAGAGCTAATTCAAATTTTTATATGAGCTACAATTGTCAGTTCACCCGTCCTTGGCCGAGGTGCTATGAGACGCCGTTTTAATAATATAGTTGTGTGAGTGGCTGATTATGCTGGAGCTCGTAACACGATGAGTTGTGGTCGCAGCTTTTCATTTGGAGGTCAGTTTAGTGGTTTTAAATAATTACGTGGCGTTGTATTGTGTTTGTTTTTAGGCTTTGCAGGGAGTTAGATTTTTTCTAAATTCTTGTTTTGGACACTTGCCTAAATTGTAGTTTCGGCTTAACTACTTTCTTGCTTCTATTTATGTTGTTTTAACGTGTTGTGCGTATTTTTTTTCTGCTGCTCAATGCTTTACTTAAAGTTGAATTGTCGCTACCGTGCTACCGCGAGTTACGCCTTGTTGAAGTGTTCTAATTGTCGTCGTCGATTATTTGTTCGATGGAGCTATAATTAGGGTCTACGGATTGCCTCCATAGATTCACTATTTCACCGTAATATTTTATATCAGATATTAACTTGTATTTGCACGTAAAGGAGACTTTACTGGGCCTGAATAGCTGCCTTCCTTTAGTCAAATTGCTTCACTAAATACTTTTAATTTATCTAGTCATCAAAGTAACTATTTGTATTTTAGAAACGTCTTGATATTACTCAGCTCGTTTTTCAAATATATATTTGTTGTATATTTTGGAGTAAAGTAGTACTTATAAATAAACAATTGCGCAGCAGTTTTATTATTTTGTATAAGTGTTTGAAGTATATTTAGTCAACAGAGTTACTTTTTGATAAATTTGAAACGTTTTACTGTACTTGGCTTGTTTGCCAGTTAAATATTTATTGTACTTTCAGCTACGAAGTACTTGAAAGCGCAATTTAATCTATTTGTATGAGTATTTTTATATAAATGTTTTGCATTGTGAACCTTTAGCGTTTCGAATTTTACATGTCATATTTTTTGTAAATATTCAAGGCAAATGTTTAACCCTAAGGTCCTGCTAACTTGTAAAATATTCTGAAATTGCAGAACTTTAAAGTGACGTCTTTGTATTATTTGTGCTACGGCACACTCATCTTGTTTTCTCTGTATGAGCGCGGGTGTAAAGTCAAATAATAAATAGAGTTTAGACAAGTTAGTTATACTTTAAAACGGCGGAAATTGTACTCCTCTATTACCAGTGCGGTTATCTTTGATACTTCTTTTCATGAAACACGTAAATGAACGTTCGTAATGAGCAATATATTTTTCGCCCCAAAATTAATGTAAACAAACTTAAGATCAACGGCTAAAATCATTTTTAAAGGCTTTTGCCTGGTTGAGAATTTGGTATATGGAACTATATTTTAAGGAATTTCGGTATTTTGAAGCAAATTTCGAAGAAAACTTGAAACAAAAACCCAATTGTGAGAAGCTCTACTCTCAAGCTCTGTATAGAGGCGAATATAACAATTTGTTTTTCAATCATTTTCTATTTAATTATTAAGGTTTCTGATTTTTCCAGGAAACAGGCTACTTATACATTAATGTTACTAAAGACTTCGATAGCAACGAAGCACTTATTTTTATGCTGACAAAAGTCCCTGGCGGTATATACCTATCTTTAATAGGAATGCCAAAAAAACATAATTTCAGTAACATGTATTTCTCTATGCCAAATTCTCAACCAGGCAACAGCCTCAACATAAGAACTACTGAACTAACTTTTATCAGTCAAAAAACCAATTTTTTAATACATGTTATACAAGTTGCACATCATTATACGCATGCAGATTTTCAATTAAGCCAGACAATTTAAGAAACAACCACAAGTCACCGTCGAGTTCATATTTAAGCTTGCAGCAGCATTTATCACAGAAAAATAAGACGACATTTTTATCTTCTGTTACAGCAAAATACTCCCATAACTAATATATTGTTACAAGATTACAAGGGCGTATCTTTTTTCGTGAGGGATAGAGTTTTTTTTAAAGAATTTAATACGATTTTAAGTTTATTCACACAGTCTAACCTTAAACAACATTATCTCCACTATTTTTCTTGCTACCCTCAGTGAACGCAATACATCTTGTGTATCTCAATATTAATTAAAGTCCTCGTAACTGTCTCTATTTTGGTAACAGTCATTTAATTCACTCTCATTGTTTACATATATTCAATCTGTATATTGCCTTCATTCCAAATGACTGTCACTCACGTATCCAGTCATTCGCACTCGTCACTGTACCGATGCTCGCAGTCCGCATACTTCACTCTCCGTGTTCACTCTCGCCGCCACCCGTCGCTTCGCTGCCTTCGCTCACCTGACGCTTAAGATCTCACAATACCCTCAACTCCAAACTGTTGGCTTGAAGGCCCATTGTGGATTAAATAGTTCCGCTGGCCCGATCTAGTAAGTTCCCCGCACCCCGAATCACGCTGATCGAGGCTAAGGCGATGTCCAGAACATTCTTGCAAATATAACCCCAGAAATTCAATTCCGCTGAAGGACGGTAGCTTAGGATTTTCAATAGGATTATCTGGCGTACGTGACGGCTCGCCTTTGTAAATCTCCGCGCGCTCCTCGGGTTGCCGCTAAGCTTGTCTTGACACGCTACTTCGCTCGCCCAGGCGGGGCGGGGCGGGGCAAATGAAGCGACGTAGAGCAGCAAGAATCTAACAATATATAAAACTTATGTTTTAGACTTTTCATGGTAAAGTAAGAACTTTTAAAATTAATCTTTCAAAAATATGAGTGCATCACTTCATCATCATATTAGTTACATGTACGCTACAGCACACACTGACGTGCAGGCTACCAGTTAAGAATGCAACGTTGAAAGAAATATCGGGAGTAACCCGAGAAAAACCTCCGCCACATTTTGCCATGTGAAAATCCATGTTTCACCCTTCAGGGATTCGAACCCGGTTCGTCGAGTTGAAAGAAAAGGGAACCGAACAAATAACATTATTTAGACGAATTTTTAATACCTAAACCTTAATTGCGCCGTAACAGTTTGATTCTTACGTAACAGTTGAGTTGCTGGATCTTGTAAATTAACTGTTACGGAAGAATGAAACCACATACATGAATGAACCATTTAAATATCGTATATATGTAAATATGCGTCTTTGTATGTCTAATATGTACGTATAGCTTATTCGCGTTTTTTTTCACANATTTAAATATCGTATATATGTAAATATGCGTCTTTGTATGTCTAATATGTACGTATAGCTTATTCGCGTTTTTTTTTTTTCAGANTCGCGTTTTTTTTCACAATTTTTTTTCCCTAAATATGTCATGTATCAAGCGTTTTCTCATTTTGTTAACATACATCAACTTTATTTCTCGTTAAATTGAACTTATATTATATTATTTATATAAATTATTATATTTCATTTATAATTAATATGAGTAAAATCAGAGATAATATAGGTCTCATGATAATGCGTGGTAAGTAATAGTTTCTATGCGAAATATTATTACACTGAGTGCGCACGACTATTGAGCGTTGTGCCTTGGTGTCATTTCCTAGGCTTTGTTTGAATGAGTTGGAGGAATATTCCAGAAGCAGAACATCAACATGTCTTCAGAAAAATTGAAAGTAGCCGTGAATGCATTAGGTATATCAGAAATATAAATGTATATACCAAAGATACGAGTTCGGGACAGCTAGCAATACAGGATCACCTCAACAATTAATAACACGTAAATATTCATGAGTGAAGATAACCGCAGAACAGAAATACGTGATTGCCGCGAATAAAGAAAACCGCAACTTTCTAAATAGAAAATCAATATTCGAAGAAAATTGACAAATTTACATACCAAAATTCTTTAAATGTTTAGAAAGATTTCTTTTAACTCTGATAATAGTCTTCTGTATCTTTAAAAAATTTAACTTGCGACAAAAATATTGTTACACACAAAACTTACGTCGAAAGTGCGTTTGTAACATTAAGCGGAACTGTCAGTGGCAAACGTCTTTCTTTGTATGCCTTGTGATGTTTGAAACTTACATTCAAAAACCGGATATCAGTAATTGTTGGCATCTGTTATTATCATTCCACATTTTCTGGAGTAGTTATAAAAATCCCGGTAGAATTTTCGTGATTACAATAAATTCTGTCAGCCAGTAAAAACATAATTCATCTAAACAAAACCATTTTTATGTTATTTTTAAAGACACTAGCGATAAAATGGAATATAGTTTTCAGAAGCCAAATTGGCAAAGTTACAAAAGCATCCTTACTTCATCCGCCAAAGACAATTTTTCCTGAAAAAAAAAAAATAAAAAAAATTAGAGAGCAGAGATTATCTGTTACTTTAGGCTAGCATAAAATCTTAAGCATAAATGATTGGGTTTCTTGTCATAATTTAGGATTCTTAGTAATTGCTAACAATATTTGACCATATATAATTTACATTTTCCGAGTTGTTTAATATTTTTTGCTAAATTTTCATTGTTTGTTTTCTGATACTTGCAAAAAGTAAGAACATATTATAAATATTCTATCGATAGCGGTCTGCCTTTGCGAGCAGGATATAACATACAGCTAAAATGAGATACGAGGTTATTAAAAAACTACAAAATTTTAAATTTTCTATAACGAAATATTTTCAACGACACTTTTGAAGCGGAAAGTACGACAGGAAAACTAAGCATTTGTGCTTGACAGGTGAAGCAGAGCATTAAAAGCAGACATCGCAGATTGTTTGACGGGAGATGGCTGGGTCGGCGTGGATCAACTGCCGGCACGCTAACTCGCGACAAGCAGGTATCAAGGTATCTCCGTGGCTCAGCGCAATCACGCACGCACGCACGCACGCACGAGCCTAACTTCCAAGACGGAGGCACCCAGTCCCTGGGTTATCGCTAGGCGTTACCGCGCGGAGGCAAATGAGGCAATTTGGAACCAAATTTCACCCCCGGCTCGGCGAGGGTGCAGATAGTCCGACGGTAGTTCATTCGACGACGTGGATGGTTGTGGGTACTCGCGGGTCGTGGATTGTTCAAGGGCGTTAGGTTGAGGAGGGGAGGGGGGCACGGATGCATCAAAAGAGCCCTGCCGAGGTAGCCGGCATCGCCGTTTGATGTATGAGCCGCCGTCGATATGGCGCGGTCGCATTCACGGGGCTCCCGGCCCCGCGCCGATATCCGCTCCAATCACTCTAACACTGTTTTAATCCCTTTTGTTCGGCGTTGCGTCCTTTCTCTCCGCTGCCATTAGCCGCACCTATGGCCTGCGAATTTTTTTGCGCCTCTTCTCTCTCTTTCTCTCTCTCTCTCTTTCTCTCTCGAGTGCCGGAATTCACGGAGCGAGTGAGACACGAGAGGCCGTGTGCAGAAAGCGAGATATGTCCCGGACAACCGGTGCCAGAGGTCCCATCGCTGATACGCTGATCCCATAAAGAATGGCGAGATGATATCCGCTCGATTGTGTTCCAACTTATCGGCCGGGGTCATTTATAAAACATGTGCCTCTGGAATTACTCGAGGATTACCTGCCACGCTGAGCGAGTTAATATTATTTTTGTGCACATTTGAAACCATCCTTTCCATTTTTTTTACCCCCATCCGCCCATCAAGCAGATAGTATTTTATCGGCCCGAATATTACTTTCATCGTTCATTCTGTTTGGTTGCACTTTATTTATCTCTTCTCTGACGCGAAAAAAAAATTGCTGGAGGCACAATTCTCGCCTCTTACGTTTTCTGGCTTCGCGCGTAAATTGGGAGCGTGCGTCATTCAGAGAACACTCTGATCGGTAGTTTCACGTCGCTGACTTTTTTTTCCACNGCGCGTAAATTGGGAGCGTGCGTCATTCAGAGAACACTCTGATCGGTAGTTTCACGTCGCTGACTTTTTTTTCCAAGCTTCGATGTGTGAATAATTTAAACGGCCGTTGTGGATGATAAACTGGATGTTCTACGGTGGTTAAGTAAAAAATTATACCGCTATCCAGCGCGCCTTTTACATTAAATCCGAGAGACTTGGTGTTGTAGAGCGGCATAAATATAACCCACGAAAAAAAAATTCCAGAACGGATTTGAAACATTAAATTTCTAACGCACAGGTATACTTTTAAACGCCTCCACAAATCAAATTCATTATTTCTGTTATTCTGGAAACATAACGGGGCCATCTGAAAGCAACGTTTTAACTTCCAACTGTAATTGCAAATCGATAGAAGCAGAGAAATACTCCAAACAAACTTACCCAGTTGTTTATGTATTTTGTTTGCCACTAACAAAAATACAGGTTCATATTTAATACCCTACAGTTTATTTGTATTTAATATCGTCGACGTTTACCTGCGTATCTACAAATATACATTACGTGAAAAAAATAACTAAGTTATATACACTTATATATAAGTTAATCAAATTTGATATAACTTTGCACATTTCATATTTGGTTTTCCTTTCTTAAAAACAAAAATGCAAGGTTTTTTTTTGGCCTAGATAGTTTACCTTATCCCAATCATTTTCTATGTTAAATATTATGCTCTGATTACGTTGGAAAATGACGTCATAAGTACAGAATGTACAGCTGCAAGGAAATGTGTCTAAATATCACGTGACTTGTTGATATGCACCCGTAGTCACTGCTTCTTCTTTGGGCACGATATACAATCAAAGCTAGAACTTGTGTTAAACGGTGTTCGTGTCAAACCAAAGCAGACGTATTAACCAGAACTGATGTCAAAGAGCGTGAAACAACATGTGCCAAAACGCAAAAAAGACAACAATAATCTTGTACGATACGTACGCTTACATTGCTTAGTATTTCAAAAGTTAAAATAAAATACCTGAAACTTGCACGATATTTTGAGGGTCGATTGATTTAATTTCGAAACTATGTTCGAAAAATAAACTGCCTTTCCTGTGAGGCAAAATTTACTTTATAGATTTTGCAGTAATATCGCGATTATATAAATTAATTTTAANTCCTGTGAGGCAAAATTTACTTTATAGATTTTGCAGTAATATCGCGATTATATAAATTAATTTTAAGAAAAAAAAACACCGTAAATTACTTATGTTACTGATGATATGTAAGAAAAAAGTAATAATAGTTTGACACTTGTCCAANAAAAAAAACACCGTAAATTACTTATGTTACTGATGATATGTAAGAAAAAAGTAATAATAGTTTGACACTTGTCCAATTATAATAAATGTTCTCTGAGCAGTCGTGTTTATATTTTAGGTAACCCATGGGCCGATAAAATATAGAGGAAAACCCTGTACGTGTGTACGGGCCTCCATCCCTAACAAACTTGGATAAAGGGCATTTGTAACAATATTTAGTAATGAAAGTCTGAAATTCGATGACAAATTTGGCGAAATTGTTAGGCTATTCTCAGCACAATTTTTACTGAGTTATATTAATGTTCCTCGATATCCCATTNCAAATTTGGCGAAATTGTTAGGCTATTCTCAGCACAATTTTTACTGAGTTATATTAATGTTCCTCGATATCCCATCTATGATACTGTACTATGATTAGTAAACCATAGTTTCACTCTTTTAGAAAGTATTAATTCAAATAAAATTTAATTTAGTGCCATAGCAGGGCAAACTTTACTTGAACGCATTTCGGCTGGTGTTTTTNTATTAATTCAAATAAAATTTAATTTAGTGCCATAGCAGGGCAAACTTTACTTGAACGCATTTCGGCTGGTGTTTTTGACGTAGTTTCAAAATTTCCGCTTGTAAAATAACTTCCCCAAATTAATTTTTTCCACAGTCAAGACAAACCTCAACGCGGAGAAATATTTGTTAAGTGGTGTAAGCAATTCACTTAATGTTTTTTTTGTTGATTCTTTATTAAAATTCAAAAATTCTTTATTGAATTAAAAATATATTGCGTGAGTGTACGGAATGTTATATTTTTTTACAAAATGTGCTCTCAAACCGTTTTAATTTTACCAAAATATCTGTGATTTTTCAATTTTTGTTAGTATTATGACGTCNCAAAATGTGCTCTCAAACCGTTTTAATTTTACCAAAATATCTGTGATTTTTCAATTTTTGTTAGTATTATGACGTGATTACATAATTAAAATAAATGCGGCAGTTGTAGCAACACAAACATGAATTATAAAATAGTTTGACTGATTTTTTAAAATAATAATGTTGAATATGAATTGTTTATACACGCCGCAGAATTTACATGTTGTTGCATGTCGCTTTCCAGTGTTTCCCTCGCGGGGGAAGGCGCCGAGAGCTGGAGATCAAGTTTGTGACATTAGACGAAGCTGGCGGCCAATCATAAAGGACGCCGCCGCACACGCTGATAAACTTATCGCATCTCACGCCTCGCTGACCCTAAGAAGCTCATATTTCTTCATTTATCACGCATTAAAGCCGTCGTCATCACCATTACCTTTCCCAGAACAACTTGGATGGCCGAGAACGTTCTAACTTAAGTATAAATTCCACGTAGGGGCCTCTGAGGGAGTAATGATGAAGAGCCGAGAGTTTGACGTCTCGTGAGACCTTAAGCGACAGCTGGGCGATTCCGGAACGGCGAGGGACGACTGCAGCGATCTGCGAGCTTGTGTGCAGTGAAGAGTTGGACTGATCCGCGGGACTGTGGACTGGATGCGTGAGTGAAAATACACCCGGGACGTTGGAAATAGACAGTTTTAGCTAAACGTGTGGAAATAAATGGAATTGTTTAAGAGACATTAGCAAGAGTGAAGACTGTGATGAAGACTTTAATTGAAATGGATATAGTAATTAAGTATTGCGCTCAATAATAATAATAATAATAATAATTAGCAGGACGCTCGGATTGGTAGATAACATATGTTTATATGTTCGTAGCATTGAGAATAAATAAANGCGCGTAAATTGGGAGCGTGCGTCATTCAGAGAACACTCTGATCGGTAGTTTCACGTCGCTGACTTTTTTTTCCACGCTTCGATGTGTGAATAATTTAAACGGCCGTTGTGGATGATAAACTGGATGTTCTACGGTGGTTAAGTAAAAAATTATACCGCTATCCCGCGCGCCTTTTACATTAAATCCGAGAGACTCGGTGTTGTAGAGCGGCATAAATATAACCCACGAAAAAAAAATTCCAGAACGGATTTGAAACATTAAATTTCTAACGCACAGGTATACTTTTAAACGCCTCCACAAATCAAATGCATTATTTCTGTTATTCTGGAAACATAACGGGGCCATCTGAAAGCAACGTTTTAACTTCCAACTGTAATTGCAAATCGATAGAAGCAGAGAAATACTCCAAACAAACTTACCCAGTTGTTTATGTATTTTGTTTGCCACTAACAAAAATACAGGTTCATATTTAATACCCTACAGTTTATTTGTATTTAATATCGTCGACGTTTACCTGCGTATCTACAAATATACATTACGTGAAAAAAATAACTAAGTTATATACACTTATATATAAGTTAATCAAATTTGATATAACTTTGCACATTTCATATTTGGTTTTCCTTTCTTAAAAACAAAAATGCAAGGTTTTTTTTTTGGCCTAGATAGTTTACCTTATCCCAATCATTTTCTATGTTAAATATTATGCTCTGATTACGTTGGAAAATGACTTCATAAGTACAGAATGTACAGCTGCAAGGAAATGTGTCTAAATATTACGTGACTTGTTGATATGCACTCGTAGTCACGGCTTCTTCTTTGGCCACCATATACAATCAAAGCTACAACTTGTGTTAAACGGTGTTCGTGTCAAACCAAAGCAGACGTATTAACCAGAACTGATGTCAAAGAGCGTGAAACAACATGTGCCAAAACGCAAAAAAGACAACAATAGTCTTGTACGATACGTACGCTTACATTGCTTAGTTTTTCAAAAGTTAAAATAAAATACCTGAAACTTGCACGATATTTTGAGGGTCGATTGATTTCATTTCGAAACTATGTTCGAAAAAGAAACTGCCTTTCCTGTGAGGCAAAATTTACTTTATAGATTTTGCAGTAATATCGCGATTATATAAATTAATTTTAAGAAAAAAAAACACCGTAAATTACTTATGTTACTGATGATATGTAAGAAAAAAGTAATAATAGTTTGACACTTGTCCAATTATAATAAATGTTCTCTGAGCAGTCGTGTTTATATTTTAGGTAACCCATGGGCCGATAAAATATAGAGGAAAACCCTGTACGTGTGTACGGGCCTCCATCCCTAACAAACTTGGATAAAGGGCATTTGTAACAATATTTAGTAATGAAAGTCTGAAATTCGATGACAAATTTGGCGAAATTGTTAGGCTATTCTCAGCACAATTTTTACTGAGTTATATTAATGTTCCTCGATATCCCATTAATGATACTGTACTATGATTAGTAAACCATAGTTTCACTCTTTTAGAAAGTATTAATTCAAATAAAATTTAATTTAGTGCCATAGCAGGGCAAACTTTACTTGAACGCATTTCGGCTGGTGTTTTTGACGTAGTTTCAAAATTTCCGCTTGTAAAATAACTTCCCCAAATTAATTTTTTCCACAGTCAAGACAAACCTCAACGCGGAGAAATATTTGTTAAGTGGTGTAAGCAATTCACTTAATGTTTTTTTTGTTAATTCTTTATTAAAATTCAAAAATTCTTTATTGAATTAAAAATATATTGCGTGAGTGTACGGAATGTTATATTTTTTTACAAAATGTGCTCTCAAACCGTTTTAATTTTACCAAAATATCTGTGATTTTTCAATTTTTGTTAGTATTATGACGTCATTACATAATTAAAATAAATGCGGCAGTTGTAGCAACACAAACATGAATTATAAAATAGTTTGACTGATTTTTTAAAATAATAATGTTGAATATTAATTGTTTATACACGCCGCAGAATTTACATGTTGTTGCATGTCGCTTTCCAGTGTTTCCCTCGCGGGGGAAGGCGCCGAGAGCTGGAGATCAAGTTTGTGACATTAGACGAAGCTGGCGGCCAATCATAAAGGACGCCGCCGCACACGCTGATAAACTTATCGCATCTCACGCCTCGCTGACCCTAAGAAGCTCATATTTCTTCATTTATCACGCATTAAAGCCGTCGTCATCACCATTACCTTTCCCAGAACAACTTGGATGGCCGAGAACGTTCTAACTTAAGTATAAATTCCACGTAGGGGCCTCTGAGGGAGTAATGATGAAGAGCCGAGAGTTTGACGTCTCGTGAGACCTTAAGCGACAGCTGGGCGATTCCGGAACGGCGAGGGACGACTGCAGCGATCTGCGAGCTTGTGTGCAGTGAAGAGTTGGACTGATCCGCGGGACTGTGGACTGGATGCGTGAGTGAAAATACACCCGGGACGTTGGAAATAGACAGTTTTAGCTAAACGTGTGGAAATAAATGGAATTGTTTAAGAGACATTAGCAAGAGTGAAGACTGTGATAATTACTATATCCATTTCAATTAAAGTCTTCAAGTATTGCGCTCAATAATAATCATAATAATAATTAGCAGGACGCTCGGATTGGTAGATAACATATGTTTATATGTTCGTAGCATTGAGAATAAATAAANATAATAATAATTAGCAGGACGCTCGGATTGGTAGATAACATATGTTTATATGTTCGTAGCATTGAGAATAAATAAAATTATTGAATTTATTTTATTATAATTTTATTAAGACCTGCATCCCTCACGAACTCTGATACGCCCATGAGGCGTCCATCTGACAACACAGTAGAATGATCGTGATGTGTACCGCAGCCTGAACTACACCAGAATGTACATCACAGGCATGTATGCATTTAGTGATGATGACATCCCAATCCTAGAACTCGCATTCCGATGTCAACTCGTTAGTGTCCTCGTCCTGGCTGACATCATTTTTCGCAATTTAAAAGTAATAAATAAAAGAAGAATTTTAAATCAGTAACAAATCGTTTTCATTTCCTATCTAAAGAGAAGTATCTCGTGAACAGCCTTTTTTTCAGGTGTAGGAACCTCATTTGATTAATTTTTGTATGTGAAATAAATTTGTTTACTTTTAACTACTATAAGGTTACAGTGTTGGATACACAAGAATTGTAGCAACAAAGAATCCCGCATCAGCGCATAAAAAATGACAAACCCTTCACAAGGTCTGGTAGAATTTAACTTGGTTATTTTCACACTATACCAGAAAAAGCTGTGGTTGGTAAAAATTTTAGATTGTCCTACATATGTTTATGTCAATTGTACATTATTCTCTGATCATATATATTTAGACGTTCTTGTAATGATCCATTAGCATTTGACTCCAGTGTGAGGATTTTTAACATTTTATATTAATCTGGATTATTTACTTGTGTTATGCATTCACTACTTCTCGAGTTACTGGGGCCATGGCGACTTAGGGGCTAGACTGCTCGCCTCCCACCTACACGAACCGGGTTAGATTCCCAGCAAAGTCGCTCCCGTATTTTTGCATGTATGAATCGTGCGGGACGATGCCGCTGGTAGGCGGGTTTTCTTGGAGATCTCCCGTTTCCCCCGCCCCTGCATTCCGACGCTGCTTGATAATCACCTCGCTTCACCCTCATTGGCTCTCAAGACCTCGATGTTAAAAGCCGCTCGAATCTCTTCACTCGTTCGCTTCACGAGTTATTGACCAGNTCATTGGCTCTCAAGACCTCGATGTTAAAAGCCGCTCGAATCTCTTCACTCGTTCGCTTCACGAGTTATTGACCAGAAATATAATTAAACCAGAAGTAAATAATTTACCTTAAATAAAACACGAGTTAAATGCCTAGGGCACTGAAATGAATATGCATCACGTTTGACCCGGACGAATCTTTACGTTAAAATGTTTTTATTGGTTTGGGTGAAATGTTAATGAGGAGAGAGCCCGCATAGATGCACTAAGAGAGATGCATAAGTATGCAACAGGTCAATTCCATTAAAAATATAAGCCAGCTTTTTGACTTCCTATAAATAACCTAGTAGTAATTACCTTTCCCGCTAATTGCAGAGCTTTAAGTAGTAGTTCACCACTATAGCAATTAAGAGCTTCTTTCGCTATTTAATAAACGGAAAATATTAGGAAAAGCATTTGATACGCTTCGTAGAGGTCGCATGTTCATGCGGTAGTTATTTTAACCACATTTAAAAGTCGGCGGATAGATTCTGGACGACTGTACTCAAAACGGTTTATCCCAAGCGATTTTTCACAATTTCAGGCGAACACTGATCAATATCCTAAAAAATAAACATCCTGATCCACGCCCAATTTATTTTCCTTGTCGTTAATGTTGCTATATTACGTAATATATACATTATATAATGTAAATTTAAATTACTTTAATTGTTTCATATTTATATACATTTACTTTGTTAAATGATATCTGCCTCCCACTGATTTTGCAAACATCGCGTAGCATTTGAAGGTGCATTTTCTGCAATTTTCTTGGTGTCATGGTTTTTAAGACTGTTGCCTTTAAACGAAGCATAATAAAGTAAAGTTATACGAACTTATATTCCACTGTTTAAGTCCATTTCACACCGGCATTTATAATAAATGATTTTCCTGCCAGGTAGAACACGTCGTTTGTAGTAGTTATGAAATTCTGGTTCTGCGTCACCTGGCGTCCTGGCGGGGAGCCGGGGAGCCATGGCGGCCATCTTGAATGACGTCATGGGGAAACCTCCTGCTCTGTCATTCCTTGTAAATGTCTGCAATGTAGGATTTCACCTTCCGCTCTGCGATTCCTGGTCAGGAAGGAAAACGTGAGAGGTGGGCGGTGGTGGAGAATCGCGACGAGGCCCATGGCACCTTCGCACTTGTCGCTGCAGCTGTGCAACCCTGGAAAACTCTTCTCGCCCGACTGGATACCGGTCACGACCCAATTCCTTTGACATCTATGAATGTGTCGGCGAAGATAGCCTGCCGTATGGGTTAGTTAACTGCCCTTTGCGCTCGGTGGGCGAGGAGGAGGGGAACGATTCTGGAATGCCGGTCGTTCCCCGAATCTAAGCTTTGCTCACACCTGAATGCACTTGGCCACGTATGTGTTAATGTGTATGCCACCAGTCCTAGTTATTTGACGAGTGAAATAAGGCAAAGCGCGGACGCGGTAGGTGTGAAAGTACTAATTTGTGTTTAAATTCTTTTCGGGCAGGATGGTGGTTTCAAAATTGCAAAGTTCCCGGTGGTATCCTGTGAAATAAAGAGCCAATTTAGCTTTCTGTTTTCTGAGGGACAAAGTACAGATAGAAAGAATCTCTCCAGTTATGACCTTTTAATAAGTATCAACCACCTGGAGGGGAGGTTTGGAGAGGCCAGCACCGGTTCCAAAGGAAACTTCGTCATTCCTGGCCAACAGAGATCTTCTTGGAACATCCACTTCATGCTTTTCATTCCGTGTGGGGGTTTTCTCACAGTCCTATCTGTCTCCTTCATTTTCTCACGCTCTCTCATTCCTTCCTACCGGTTGTCCCCACTTCACGATCTTGCATTGTGTGTGGGAGGGATTCTCAGAGCCCTACCAGAAGTCCCCAATTTATGCTCTTGTATTCCGAGTGGAGGGTTTTCTCAGAATCCTCTTCATATCCTTTATTTCCTCCCAATCTCATTCCTTCCTAACGGACGTCCCGACATCACGCTCTTGTATTATGTGGGGAATTTTCTCAGAGTCTTTCTGGTCTCTCCT
>NQII01004129.1:116201-148572 GCA_002778355.1 Clitarchus hookeri
TCAACGCGTCACTCCCGCCCGTATATTCCTATACAACATTTGTTTGTTTTAGTGAGCTCTACCATCCCCTCAGTATTTGTCCCATGATTTTAGAATCATCCTGTATGTCAAAAAATATATACCTAAATAAACGCTAGCATGGGTAACATACGACAAACAACTACATGCGGAAAAAATTAAGATATATACAAATGCATTGCGTGCATGATGTACGTAATCGTGGGTAATATTAAAATACATATATAGTAATATAAACAAACACCATCCGTCCAACAGAAGTGCTGCCGGCCCGAGTCATCGTTAGTCGTGGTAACCCTCATCAGCCAGTCATATACTGAAAAATAAAGAGTTACACAATTGTACCGATAACAAGACATACATAGTCACAGGTTACACTAAAAAATGTAGGTGTTAATACAAATTAACACCGTAAGCCTAACGCAATGGTCGCGGTAACCAAGTGTAAAAGATATGAAACCGCCAGTACATGAAAAATCAGTGTTGTATATGCAAGTACATCACGAGCATTATGGCATAACAAGTCACGATATATAAAAACTAACCGATGGAGCCACAGTTCATAATAGTGATATCCGTGTTGTCATCACGCCAAGAAGTTAAGTTAAAGCTAGAATGCACGCCGACATGAGAAAGAACNTAATAGTGATATCCGTGTTGTCATCACGCCAAGAAGTTAAGTTAAAGCTAGAATGCACGCCGACATGAGAAAGAATGAATGATCACAAGAGGCAACCGCAAAAATTACTACAATGCATCAAGTGCGATACATGTTACGCGATTTTTAAATTCTGTGTTCCTTTGCTTACCACAAAACAATATACAATTAAAACCTTTAGTCGTGCAAAGTGAGAAGTCAATGCTACGCACTGATGCAAACATAAAAAAAAACAATTGTAAATGCTAATAGTTATACGCATTTACTAACAAATGCATATTGCGTGAGCATAGAGCTCTGTACGTTATGTTAGGCGAATAAATTTTCATTGTAAAGTGCGNACTAACAAATGCATATTGCGTGAGCATAGAGCTCTGTACGTTATGTTAGGCGAATAAATTTTCATTGTAAAGTGCGGGAACGACAAGGACAACACCGCTACACCTTGACACAAACTGATATAAAAATAAAATGTTAAGTAAAATAGTTATAAGCACTTACCAACAATCGCAATCACATATTACACATGCATGTCCCTTAAAAAGCAGAGATGAGTTAAACAGTACAAGGTACCATTCATTTCGTTTAAACACATCAAGATGTAAATATTAGCACGTCACTTTAAAATATCGCTTCGAATAAACTGGTGTTGGTAGAGAATATCGCTCTGTCCACCCTACTAACTTTTATGTCTATAAAAAGCAGTTTGTACCATCACACATCGCTCAAAAATTCTCTCTCTCGTGGAGACATAGTGTAAATGATGGGATGCTCTTCTAGTGGTCAGAAAATTTTATCAGCTATCATGGCACACGTAAAGATTAAATCACTTTCAGCACTCGACAAAGATACCGTGCTTGCATACCTGCCTAAATAATTCCTTCTCACATATGCGCAACATAAAATACAATGTGTCTACATACACCTACCTGTCTATCTGAAACAGGACGAAGAGATTCTTGGCTGTCTCCAAAGCCTAGAGTGTTTTCACGGTAGTGCTACCGTTACAGACACGCCACAATCCAGGAGCTGGTATAAGACGCAGNCCAAAGCCTAGAGTGTTTTCACGGTAGTGCTACCGTTACAGACACGCCACAATCCAGGAGCTGGTATAAGACGCAGCGGGAGAAAGCAGCAGAAGAAAAAAACCACGACACTTCGAAAACTGAAAGATGAACGAGTGTAAAGAAGCTGAATAGTCGAATTGTGAAATTTGCAGTCTAGAAGACTAGCGACCTAATAAGGTAACATATTTCAGTCCAGCAACTTCAGGCTTAATTATATTTCTGGTGAATAACTCGTGAAGCGAATGGGTGAAGAGATTTGAGCGCCTTAAACATTGAGGTNCCAAAGCCTAGAGTGTTTTCACGGTAGTGCTACCGTTACAGACACGCCACAATCCAGGAGCTGGTATAAGACGCATCGGGAGAAAGCAGCAGAAGAAAAAAAACCACGACACTTCGAAAACTGAAAGATGAACGAGTGTAAAGAAGCTGAATAGTCGAATTGTGAAATTTGCAGTCTAGAAGACTAGCGACCTAATAAGGTAACATATTTCAGTCCAGCAACTTTANAGACTAGCGACCTAATAAGGTAACATATTTCAGTCCAGCAACTTTAGGCTTAATTATATTTCTGGTGAATAACTCGTGAAGCGAATGGGTGAAGAGATTTGAGCGCCTTAAACATTGAGGTCTTGAGAGCCGATGAGGGTGAAGCGAGGTGATTATGGAGCAGTGTCGGAAAGAAGGGGAGTGGGAAACGGCAGATCTTCAGAAGGAATATGAGACCCAGCCCCCCGAGGGTTAGAACGTAGGAGACGAAACAGACCGGGAGTACTCTCAGAAAAAAAACCCACACGGAATGCAAGAGCGTGAAGTGGGGACGTCCGGTAGGAAGGAATGAGAGAGCGTGAGAAAATAAAGGAGATTGGGAGGACTCTGAGAGAAACGCCCACACGGAATTAAAAAGAATGAAGTGGGGACATACAATATGGTGGCCATTGGCCAGGAATGACAGAGCGGGAGGGTAAATCCATCATGGCTGACGTTGAATAGGAATGACAGAGCAGGACGTTGCCACGTAAAGTCGACCAAGATGGCCTCCGTGGCTCCCGTCTCCCCGCTATGACTTCTGGTGACGCAGAATCGGCATTTTATATCTATTGTTTGCTCAACTTCCAGCTGGAAAAGCTGCTTTTCACGAGTCAGTCACGTGACAGGTATAAATTATAGCACACAAAAACGAAGATGCATTAAAGATACAGTTGTGGAATAATTATGGTTTTAATGTACCGGGGCTAATCAGGGGCTTTAAACTATCGTTAAGTGAGAACACACACACACACACACACACATTNTGGAATTTGAATTTTCCTTGCTCCCTTCCGCAACGTTCGTCCCGAGAGGAAAATATTTGTTTTATTCTTTTCTGCACATCGGGGAGTGAAGTTTCCGTTAATACGTGCTCGCCACAATAAGTTTCCTTCCTTCAACAGGGCTGCCGCTGAAAGGCAAGAAACAGAAACCGACGAAGGAACAGGGGGTGTTTCTGCAAGAAACCTATCCCCCTGTCCCTCTCCGCACACACTGTCCCACCCCGCACACACCCATCTCGTGGAAATGAACCCCTTCCCCCTGTCCCGCACCTTAATGTTCTCATTTCAGAAATTGGCCTCTTCCCCTGCGTTCCGCTTTCTTCATGGAAATAAACTTCCGTGGCGCCGAGGTTCCTCAAGATGTCTGTAGCTACAACACACTCCCGTCGCTCGAAGATCCTCCCGCCATTCGCGTTGCGAAGAAGGGCCTCGACCCTTTTAACATATATATCCAACACCCACTACCCCTTACATTTTCTTATCATTCAATCTGCCTTTGAGTGGAGGACGCTTTACATCCCCTTTGTTTTTACTAGGCGTCGACGAAAACATTTGCTGTTCGATTCGTTCGCGGAACTCCACTCGACCTGCATTACTGCGGTGACCTGGGTGTCTCGTTGGTGAATATGGCGAGTCGCGCAGTGAGGCTATAATGAGTTCCCCTGCTTAAGGCGGCCGCCTGGGTAGGCCGCAGAACGGCGTGCAGAGCTCCAGCAGAAAACACTTCATTAAAAAACCCGCACAACGTGTCTGAGTGAAGTCTGTTAACGAAGTCTGGTTGCACTGTGCCGAGAATGTGCTAAGGGAACGCAGTCATTTTTAAATTTTGGTGTGTAGGACAAGCGCGAGCGCGGTAGTTTTTTTAATGTATTGTGTTGTAAGTATTTAGCTTTTGTGTTTTTTATTCTTTTCGGACCAGTATGACGAACTGAAATTTCGAAGTTCCGGTGGCGCCCTGCGAAACAAAAGAGCCGATCTAGCATTTGTTTGCAGGAGTTAACGTACAGTAGAAAGAAGCGCTCCTGGTATGACCTTTTAATAGGTATCGGCCACCAGGAGGGGAGGTTTGGAGAGGAAAGCGCCGGTTCCACCGGGAACGTTGTTAACAAATAGCAATAAGAAACGTTACGCGTCTGCATTCGTTTTCCAGTTTCTCCATTTCTACCTAAAGCAAGTTTCGTGATAATGAAAATGGCTCCAACGAATTTTTTTCACAGTCATTTTTAAGTATGAACTTCAAAAAATTAATAGAGACGTGCATCGAACTCTTATTTTTTTATCATTACGTCTAAAAATGGAAGGGTTTTGGCTGAAAGTCTCGTAGAGGCGCGTTATCGACGGCAAGACTGCATGCTAGGTCAGTGTTTGCGCTTGTAGGTGACGAGCGAGTTGATGGACCTGTCTCGATCGCTCCTAGCGCTCCCACGCTTTTAGGACTCCGATGTGCATTATTCTTTCAACCAGGCGGCCACGTTAAGGTGGTCACCCAGTGGTGTGTGTGCTCGAGTGAGGCAACAATTGACAAAGCGCTACGGGCGACAACGACCGGCGCTGGTAAAGCACTATCGCCTCTACGTGCAAGGCTCTCAACTGGCGTGTAGTCTTCCCGTCGGCGACTCTCCTGAACGTGAATTTAAGAGGAGAACCTATAATTTTACTTGACAAAACTCTGTAGCAAAACATAATATTACTACCTGCGAGTTTAATCTATTTTTGGAGGAAAAACAAATAGTGATGTGACACGTGGGTTAAGGCATGTCGCGTCCCTCCTCCGTTTACCTGGTTTTCCCACTTCACCTGCGCAGCTGCGACGTGCCCTCTACTGGGGGGAGTCGGCCCGAACATGGCGGTTACACCTCCACGACTAGTATTTCGGCACGGCGTGCTAGGAGTGCACCCTGCCTGCACGACTTCCGAGGTACACTGCCGGAGTCAGGTGACCGTCCCACCTTCATGTCCTCAAGATGTCACTTTTTAGGGTATATTAATTCGGGCCGACAGCAATCCCCAAACAACTTGGAGGCCTACACTCTCACTAGGCAGGCAGACAGGTATGACTTTCCAATAACACGACGTCATCGTCGGCGCGAGGTGAGGGTAGGAGCAATCACACGGGCGAACCTCCCTCCCCTAGAGAAGAGAGACTGCACGACCGAGCTGCAACCCTTATGATCTTAATGAACCTAAACAAACCTTCCAAAAATCTGTCGCTGCAAATTTCCAACACCTTTTGCCAGCTACTGAGCCCACGACAACCGGTCAGGGTAACATTGCCTGAAATTACGATAAATTTGCAAAAATATACATGGAACTGCAAGCTAAATTTAATTCCCTAATTAGTAAACATGAGACTAACACACATTAATAGACGTAAGCTAATAGATTCGGTGAACAATTTCGAATTCTATTAAGATGCTAAATGGAAAAATTAGTCATATTTAACACCAATGACAGCGTTCTTACTTTTTATAAGGTAATTTAGTAGACCCCGATGATAACAGCCTATTAAATCTCTCCGCTTTCACTCTCATTCAAATCTTTTACTCGTCACAATGAGTGATGTGTCAGGGCTTTTACTATCCGCTTGAGTATAAATTAATTTACGATTATAATACACACCTTGATAAAATTGTGAAATGAGAATTCTGCTCCGGCTAAATTATCAGATTAACGTGAAATATTTTTCATTAACACAGACATCTTGGGTGAAAGAAACCACAAATGGAATTTTACAAGCTGATACAATAATTTATTTACCTGTCATTGAATTAACCATAGTATGTGCATTCTTCCAGAAGACTTACAAGCGATGGACGTTATTTAAATTTCATCAGTCTCCAAATTCATTAAGTTCATTTTAATAGCAGAAATTCCATTTCCCTTTTTATTCTCAGGCCTCTATTAAAACAGCAGTATTGCAGCAAACAAAATCAAGAACATAATTTTACCTACATCATACGTTTTGGTGCTGTTAATTTTATTTACTAATCACATACATTTACAAAACCATCACCCACAACAATAGTTGATACAACGTGTAATTTTGTAAATAACATTTGTTAGTCAAGTGTTTATTTTTATTAATAACATGAAAACTACAAAATCTATCAATTTGCAAATTTAATTATTTTAAAATGTGTAACTTTTGGTATTGAAATGCATAACAACAAATTGAGAAAGGAATCACATTTAAATTTTAGAAGAATTTCCACCACTTAAAAACTACTCCTCAAAATTTTATTAGTGAAATTTCTTCTTCTTTTTCATGATATTTAAATTTTAATATCGCAGAGTTGTAGATAATATTGGTTTGTTAATTTTAAGACATTTATATTGGCTCATTCACTTATTTTACAACTTATGTCTCAATTTTTTTTTAATGTTATCTAATTGTTAAGTAGGAGACTATAGACTATATAAACTATTGCTGTTACGCTAATTACCACCATATAAATATATTGTTGATATGTATAACCTCNCCAACCAACTGACGACGTGTCTCACTGCTCCCGACTGACTGACGTCCTCCGCCTGAGCTTCGCTAGAGCTTGAGTACGGACGGATAACATATAGGGACGCCGCAGGCGTCATAGTAATTTATTGAGAATGGTGCTTTGCTTAAAATACTACACGTGCCTCCCAGTTAGTGCACGTTTAGAAAAGTGCAGATCATAAAATGGAAGTACGTTGCAGCAACCACAAGCAACTCCTTGCAGCACAGACTGACATCTGTTCTCCAGGAGTCGAGCGCATGTGGGTGTGCGAGAGTTCCTGCCGAACCCAGGTTTCCACTCATGCCCTCGAAACCCAAGCCTGTTTTCCTCCTGCATCCTTCCCACGCCCTTCTATCCCCTCCACTAACCTACCCTCCCGGGCTCGCAAACTTGCGCAACAGTTCGGATGAAGAGCTTATCAAACATGTTTAAACACGCGAGCAAATACAGAGCGCCCGCTAATTAGGCGCGCCGCAGGGCCGGGAGGCAGCTACGGTTGCCTAACGCTCCAGGAGCAGNTCGGATGAAGAGCTTATCAAACATGTTTAAACACGCGAGCAAATACAGAGCGCCCGCTAATTAGGCGCGCCGCAGGACCGGGAGGCAGCTACGGTTGCCTAACGCTCCAGGAGCCGTGTCTCGCTGGCTGCTAGGCCTGATCCGGTGTCGCGGGGTCGTCGAACTCGCGGGGAGAAGTACCGATGGACCCCGGCGTTCAAATCGAACAGATTATCCATTCAAGATTTATGAGTCTCATGTTGCAAAATAAAGGACTAATTCTTATATCTTAACCTGCCAAACATTCCTGAGGTATGAGACTGTATTAACAAGCTTCTACTGACCGATTAATAATTTAGAGGAAAAAATGCTAGCCACATATTACATATACTTAACTTTATTTACATTAAGTGTTATTCTCCAGTGATATTAACACCCTTATATCAGTAAAAATGCATGTCAGAGAGGTAATAAGGAATTGGTTCTGATTTAAAATTTCTTTAAAATATTAATTTCTTTTTAAAAATTTAATACCTGAATTACTTAGAACAGCATCAGAATAAAGAACCTTAATGCCGCATTAGCGTATTCAGTGCTGGATTTTCGTTTTAAATGTGATATAATTTGAAAGTAGGGCATTCTTGCTTTAAGACAGTATCAGGTATTGTAGTATCCAACACTATATTTGTGTTTAAACGTATTAAACACAAAGTTGAGGTTTCAGTCGATTTATTTATTCACTATTATATCGGAACAAACCCGGTTTCTCCAACTTGGTAAATTGCATCGGTAAATTACTTCGGAAAATCACAAAAAAAAAAAACGAAAAATTTGAAACTACTGCAATGCATAAAATTGAAAAAAAAAAATGGAAACAGTTTCATAACTCACGAGTAATAATAAAATTAATGCATGTACCGGATGATTTCACAATGCGACCCCACATTTTTGTGTAAGTGAATGACTTGAATAATAACAAATATTTGTGTTTATGCACATAGGCTAATCACGATGGGGATGCATAAGCTGACCAATAGGTATTTGCTCGATAAACGTAAAATATACTTTTATTTGAGCAGCAGTGCAGCCATCCGACATGCAGTTGACACGCCACCAGCTGCTCAACACAGCAACTGACAGATAGTCATCTGTTAGACAGGCCAGAGTCGACTGTCAGATTTTTCGACAAGTCAGCTGGCAGATTGGGAGCAGTTCAACATGTTGCTTACAGACAGGCATCTGTCGAACACATCACGTGATAGGGACGCAGCTGGTAGCTAAGTCAGCTACCCGGCAGTAAGCTGTTTGACAGGCAGCTGACAGACAGGCAGCTGTCCAAAATGTATCCATTACACCGCATTATAAATTATCAGTTTAACGGCACGTAGGAAATCACAAACCCGTAGGTGGCGTATGTGCATTTTTTTAAAAGACGCAATTGCTGTGATCACGATAGTGCACACGAAATTATCTCAAGTCATACTGTTAAAGTAATATAGCCACAACTAAAAAACCAAGTAAATGTGTTATAGCAAACACCGGAAAAAGCATGTGCCAGTATTTAAACTGTAATAAGACCACGACGCTGCTTCAATAATAAAAATCAACACTAGATGTATGTAGCTTTGCATGTTAAGCATAATTTATCTACCGTAATTTTGCAATATAATCAATATATTGTGCATATTTTCAGTAACAGTGTTAATTGTATAGTGACAGGAGGTATATATTAAAAAAACTACCTCCTTCAAGGGTTGACGTTGAAAAACAGTGTTTAAACTTTATGAATTCTATCATGAAAAATTATTGCTTTTGATTCGTGGCCGTATTACTTCGACGGTGCGAAATAGTGCGTAATCACTAAATATGTACAAATATTTGTTCAAGAAATTTAAACGGGAAAACTAGCAGTATTCTAGAATCTAAAAAAAATTTCCTTATTTTTACGTAGTTGTGGGTGAATGTGGAAATCCGTTGAAGATTACCCCGAAAAACACCGTGAGGTTATGCAATTTTCAGTACAATGTTATTTTAATATTAATATCACACTTGTCGGTCATATTATATTGTGCGAAAAAACAAATATACCTTATAAGACTAGACTAACTAGGCTGATATTTAAAAATAGTATCAAAATATTCATCTAGCTTTTGGGTAGTATTCAATTCTTAACCATACGTTTCTAGCTCTATTTCCTAACCAGTAATTTTTCTCCTCCAGAATCTTGTTTTCTGAATGGCCAAGAGGAAAATCCCCTCTCACCAAAAATTTAGCAAAATATTTCTCTTTTTACCTCTTTTATTGCGAAAGAATAGCCATTGATGTTAATAAGAATTTATTTTTCTCTGAACGGTGGTTTATGTTCGCTTTACTTCGTTTTCTTTCCCTTCTTGTCTTTCCTTTTCCATTTCCTCTTTCCGCCCAGAAACAAGTTTATGCCTATCAGCGTTGTTTTCGCCGGTCGTAAAATACTCTTTTTACTCGATTTGTTTTTGAATCCGTAGGCAGGGAACGACACGAAACAAGGAAAAGAATACCTGGTAGGCGTGGTAAATCACGCTTGCGGACTTCCGCTCCGAAAAGTTGGCCGTATTGGAAATCGCACAGAAATCGGAGGTTCGCCAGATTCTGGCACTGGGACTTAGGACGTGGGGAAAATAGTCAAGAGGGGGAAATTTCTTTGTGCTTTTAAGTGCAAGAGCAGAATACGATTTTATTACGTTATGTGTTATATGTAACGATGTTTCTGAACATTCGTACAGCTATTCCAATAATATAAAGAGGACATACGGAATAAAGGTGATGCATATAATGCACAGATTTTTTTAAGTTAAAGGCGCTGGAATGGTTTTAAATATATGTTATAGAAGTTGTTTATGATTTAGTTTCGCATCCTTGTCTAGCAAGTCGTTAGTAAAATTACCAGGAAGAATATATCATAACGAGTCAAAGAAGGTTTCGTTGAGAAACTACAATCTAATAATATTCTAAAATTCTTCACCTTTTAAGCATAGCTTTTGGCATCTGCATAGTAAAATTACACGGTAAAAAACCAAACCTGTCTGTCATATTCCCGAATCCAAAAGTTAACCGATTCTGAAAAGTTTTAGGTTGGCTCATATCTGGCGCTTCTAATGATCTGAGATGATGTATTCACAATCTCTTCCCCTTAGAAGTCATACATTAACCTAGTAAACCCCTTCCCCCTGCCCCCTGCCACGCAACCACCAAAAAAATCTGAACAGCCTTCGGTGATAATACAGCAACTGCCGATTCTTTGATAGACGTCTTCGTTGATAGTCTTGCGTAGATATTTAAAGTATGTGTTTTTATAGCATACCTATATATTTATAAAAACGTGATATTACAAATATAACTGGATACGTTTTACCCTGTAAATAATACTATATACACTCTTAACTGCAAATACGCTAATCGGACTATCAAAGGGCGAACAATTGTTACTTTTCATTAACATATTTTCAATAACTTCATAGGGATGGAGACCCGGATGTGATTCGGCACGCTAATAAAATACGTGACCCACCAAACACAAGTCGATTATTCTGACCGGCGACCACACACTCCCTAGAGACTCAAAATATTTGTTGATAAACTACCTGTAACTTTGAGCAAGTTTTTGGTTCTTCCGTTGTGCAATTAATTTCATACAACCATTTATATATGTATTTATAAAAATATATGTATTTATACAAATATATGTATTTATACAAATATATGTCTTTATATACATATTTATATATAGTCTAAGTAAAAGCATATTTAACACACTTTATGGCACATACAACATTCAAATATTTTTTTTGGTACGTAACCTACGATGGCTTATTAAAATAAGTCGCGAAGTTCTGATTTTAGGAAGTGAACTTATGACTAAGGTAAACAACATATGCATTAACGTTATGGATGCCGCCTTCATAAGCCGCCAAACTATACAGAGAACCTCAGTTGCAGCAGTTTCATTCAAACACCGCTGAATGCATTTGAGTGAGCGAGTGAAGCGGTTTGGGCGCCTCTTAACAGCGAGGTATTGAGACCTGATGAGGGTGATTGATGTATGGAGAATAGCTGGAACGAAGGGGGCGGGAGAAACAGGAAATCCGTGAGAAAACCCGCCAACAAGCGGCATCGTCCGGCACTATTCCCACGTGTGAAAAAACCGGGAATACCTGGCCGGGGAATGAACCCGGTTGGCCTTGGTAGGAGGCGAGCGGGCTAGCAGCTTAGCCACCGCGGCCCCTAGCCACGTCTGCCTACGAAAAACGGTTATAAAGAGTTCGTTGCTCTCCCGACTTTTTCTGAAGCCCTATTAAAGCTCCACTTTCGGGATCCTCACTAGGCGTTGGTGCATGCAGCATCTTCACCTCCCCAAGGACGTGCCTTAACACACTCCTTCCAAGGTGACGTCATCGGTACTCAAGTACAAAACTGCACACTATCGAGATGCATCTTCGTAGGAAAAAAATTGGAATAAGAAGGATTACGATGAAGGTAGTAGTCTTAACTGGCTTCACAAACATTATGTTAGTTTTGCTTGTTTACAAAATTATAACTTTCACAGATTTCTTTGAAACTTTCTTGTTGGCAATTCTGAAATGCTGCCATACCTTCATAACTAACCGATTATGCGTTCACTCCTCGAGACTAAGAATATCATGCGCAGTCTAACCTCAACGACCGCACGCACCAACAAACCCGCAAAGGACAGTCCTGGCATCACACTGAAAAGTTCAAGTTCCAGCTAACGACCCACAGTGGGGATTGACTGAGACTACATAAACTACTGCAAACATAGAATACAAACTAGCATAAAGTGTGAGTGCTACATAAAGCTTAGAACTCTCATGAACCTACCAAAGATGTCTGCACAACGACCCTAACAAACTTGCACCGAGCGACAAGTGGCGATCTCACAGAAAACTGCCTTCGTTACAGCACGTGGAGAATGAAAATACATTTAAAAAATCACATAACAGTGGTTTTCATAATTATGTTTCCTATCACAGAAGACGAATTTATTTTTCTTGAGTGTCAAAGTTCCAGCCACTTCATTGTGATCCAGCGAGAAAACTTGCATAATGTTAATTAACAAAAATTATATATATCTGCTTTTTCATGAGCAACGTTTACGAAAAAATATGCCAGGAGTTCATTTCACTCTTTCTCAGACTACAGGGGATACAATGAGTACAGTTATTAATATTATTTTTTCACCATGTTTTAACATAGGCTTTGGTTAAGTACGTATCGTTCCCATCATCAATTCAATAATAAATTACGAATTAAATTTTTTCCTTTTTACTTTCGAACACGTGCCTAAATGGAAAATCGTAAAATCTCTAGAATAAAAATTGTCTTGAAATGGTTAAGTCATTCGCAGTGACTATCACTTCACGTCTTTCAACAACTACCTTTTCTTTTTCAGCAATGGCTCCTCTCGGAATGTGGAATCGCGTCCATTCACCGCCATCTCCTCGTTGCTGCTATCTTCGCGGCAAAGCCTTCAGCGTCTCAGGTTCCGACGTTCATCTGCGCGAAATGCACAAATGGCGCACAGGAAACTTATATATTAGTGGCACATCAGCAGAGACCATGGTGAAGGCGAAACTGTCACAACCAAGATGCCATATTCACAGGCTTCACAAACAAGTCACAAATGAAGGGCCAGTCGGTACACCTTTTAAAATAAGCGATAAAAAGGCTGTACAGTGAATTTTCCAAACTCCTCACAGGTAAAATACCTTACGAAAAATGTCTCACGTTCAATAAAGGTTTTTCAAATTATGTGAATTGTTGTTGGAGTAATATGCATTTGCCTAAAATCAGTATATGTGTCAACCGACTGATAATAGACTATTCGCATCTGAAATGAGCCGAGTTTGATAATATGAGACTATATTAATTAAGGAGAAAACTAAATATTGCTGAGTCCTATTTTCTTGTTCATTACTTTAACAGTAAATATTGCATTTTATTTAAAATTGTATTTTCTTTTTCAACAAATTTTCAACTCAAATCAATAATTTAATTGGTAATGTTTGACATCACCCTATGTTTCAACCTGCCAACCACATACCTATTTGACAATAACGTTCCTTTCGTAATCGATTTCTTGTAAAGAATGTCGGCATTGCGAGAGAAAAGGCGAAAGAACCAAACACGAAAGCGCACACAAAAGACTGCGAGGCTCATCACAACTTCGCCAGATATTTCCAGCTTCAGCACTGTTATCGAAGAATAGTCGCGTTTCGTCGCGGGGCAGGCAAGGCGGGAAAAGGCAGAGTTTTGACTGGAAAGTTTTCAAAACAGCCCTCCTAACGATTCTGCAATAATGAGGTGCGCCCCTCTCCGCCCTCCGTCGCGCGGGGGGTTGACGGTGTAGGTGCGATCACGAACACCGGGAGGAAGAGAAGAAGCTTGTAGCAGGAGCGATTCGCGAGGTCGGATGGAGTTGTCCCGTCTCTGATGGGAATTGTCATTCGCGACCCGTTGCAAACCGTGTGATTTATGAGCGCCACGTTATTTAACTTTTCCAATCATACCATTTATAAAAACAGCACCCATCATTCAGACATTCGTCAATGCGTTCATTATGCCGCCCCTTTCCAACGTTATCTCCTGTACGCGTCTAGATTCCGGTTTTTATTCAGACCATTCTGGTAGCTTCAAATGAAATCATATACTTAGGGCGTTGGCCAAGAAAATATGTGTTATTTCATATTTATACCACATACTGTGACGTACACACTGGGCGCAAGCAGCAGGAACCAGTAACCAGAATGCAGCCGGGAGAAACTGATTGTACTGCGGCCACTCACGAGATAGCGGCGAGGCACCCATTACACACGCGCCGTGACGTCAACTGCACCGCTACGTTTAAGTGGCCGATGTGTAAAGAAAAACACCGCTTACCTTGCAGCAGTTCACCATACGCCTCTGCTCAGGTGCAAGAATCGCAACAGAATGTAAATAGCTTCTTGCAAGTTGACTTATTTACGTCTTATACCGTTGGCGTAAAGCTTGGTTTTGAAATGCAAACGCACATAAGCGCATGTTCACGTTAAAAATCAGCGAAACTGGTACCCGAGGTTTTGCCCTGACGGAAGAAAACATTAAACTTTAAGGTTAAAAATTGTACGTAAAAATAGTGTGTGTCTATATGCATATTTCAATAAATAAATGGTATGATAGTTTTTTTTTGTAAGAAAGATAGTAAGAAAATCTTATCTACAGCCGTTAAGTTTTACTTTTATCCTGTTAGATGTATCCAAAGAGAAAAAAATTGTGAAATTGGTTAAAAACAGCATTTTTATGAGTTTCCTGCGCAATTTCCGTAAGGAAAAGGAGAGAAGTACAAAGTGGAACCTGTTGTTGAATTAATTGGCTTTAATCGCCTGTAATAATACCCTACTGTTAAGAGATCTAACTAATTAGCTATATCGCAGACTTGGGAGAGCCCATCGCAATTCTTCGTTATGTGCAGACGTAACATTGAGGCGTTTAAAAATGTTAACTAAAGATTCCCCTCAAAAGCTTACTGTTAAGTATTTTTACATAATTGTTTGTGAGAGCGGAGGTATGAACCATTACAACGTTTTAATGGATACTTTTAATGATCCTTCCGCAAGTTCTTTCCCAACAATAGGTACTATTGCAGTTCTTTCAAAACAATAGTTACTGTTACAAGACACCTGAGGGACGTATCTGAGTTCGTGAGGGATGGAGGTCCTAATAAATATAAACGAACTAAGTTTGATTTATAGTTTACTAGCGAACCGGCCCGGCTTCTTCCGGGTACAAATGAGTTTTACAGTGATAGACTTATAAATAAATTGGGAAAAGACAATTTGTTTATGTGAAAACAGAATTATAAAATTATACTACGTTGGCCTAGGTTTTTAACTGATTATGGCAACCCAAAAGGAAGGAAATATGTTTTAACCGATGGCCAAGAAGATGGGTATTGTTTTTTGAGTGTATCTGTATAACTATCGCGTAGTTACCATTTTTCGCTTTCCAGCGTCGATGTATGGAAATCAAAATGTGAGTTTCATCAAGTTGTAGCTTTAGAAATAAGTGTACCTATATACTACTTTTTGTGCTTGGCTGAGTAATCTTAATCGATCACCAAAGTTAAGCAACGTTCCCAGCGGCACACATTTGGATGGGTGACCGTTGAGTGGCATAACATCGGAGCACTTCCGGGCTTCGGAGGGCACCATAAATATTCGGTCCCGATTTTTACCGATTGATAGCACTCGTTTAGCCATTTCAGAGGTCCTTGGGCGGCCTGATAAACTCTGACACCCGAGGGAAAAAATATTTCGGTCATGTTCCCAGCCGTTGCAGAATTGCGTTTTGTTTTTATTCCACAGGACCCGAACAATTTACCGGGATAAAGTGTATCATCAAAATTCGTTCAGCCGTTATGGACCAGAGTGGTAAAAACCACACACGCGCGCGCGCACACGCACTCTCTTTCGCATTTATAATATTAGTAATATCAATATACACTATAACTCTTTGGTATTTCTCAGTGAGCGCAATATTACATGTCAGTTTCAACTTTAATTAACGTCCTTCTCAATGTTGTCACAATATGATTTCATGGTGCTGAAGGTTGAAAGACAAAGATATATTGAAGGTGGCCAGTCAAGAAAGAGGGGCTTGGCCAATAGTTTGTTCAGATTCTTTTCACCGCATAATAACTTTTTTTTGTGTTAACATGAGTGTCACGTTAGCATGACATAGGCATGTTTTGCAAATAATTGTTGAACATACGGTAAAGTGTTGCATGCAGTCTTACAGGACATGCTCGATTGCACACTCTCAGTGGTTTTTATTATCTTCAAACAGATATGAACTCGAAAACTTTTACTCCTCACCGCTGACTCAGTTTAACAACTGTTTGAATCTCTGTTGTAATTCTCTGTAGTGGAGAAGAGTGAAATCAGTTTCACCTATTTTCTAGGTGACCTAAGTGAATTTGTTCTCAACTGTGGCTGATCTATCGTAAATAATATTCAACCAGAACCCTTTTTCATGTATTTATCTTCCTCGTGGCTAATCTTCTCTATACTAGCTATAACACTGTCAGCTTCATATGCTTAAGATATGTAGAAATATCGTTCGCAGTGCCTGATGAAATAGATGCAACATAAGTTTTTATAAGACCGCGGAAAGTAGATTCTTTCAGTATAGATCCATTCTCATTTAGTAAGCTTAAAACACATACACATGCAGTAGCTTCATATGTACAAATTTTCCATGGTTGTCAGACGACTGACGTCAGAGTTTTTCCTGATGGAGATATATTTCACGTCGCACTCACGCAGTATTACGACCACACCTTTGACGGCTGCGAGTTAAAGGAGGCCATCTTTTCTTCTTCAAAAAAAAAATTGCCAATTTTCTCGTGTTGACAGGCGCTGCAACTTTTGCTAAAGGTCTTGTCGCAGTAGCGATATGAATATCTTGATACCTGTGGAGAATGGTCTGCAAGCTTCACACCCAAGCCTCATGTTGCCCATGGTGACCGTGCACAAATATTCAATGAAGCAGGTGCCTGACCGTCACATGTTTTGGATGCAGATAATACACTACTTTGCTTAGCTGGCACGGGAGAGAGTCCATCACACATTGCAAGATGTCTAAGTTGCCATGTCGTCCATATTGAGACTTGCACTGTTTGCATGTCAAAGGTAGATTGCTTCATGTTTATAGAACAAACAGTGTCATGTCGATGGGCACGACAGCTTTTAGAAAATTACTTCTTGCAGAAATAGCACAAATGGATTTCTGGTGTATTTTCCATCTTCGTTCGAGATAATGTTCACTCTTCGTAATTCGAATAACAACAAAGACGATTCCACCAATTTCTCGTTTTATATATTTATCTTCAAATTTCGTTAGTGGGATTTAAGCTTTTTGATGCATTCTGTTAACGTAATTTCAGCTAGGTATTGTATCGAGTTTACTACACCACCCTGCAGCTGCAAATTTTTTCCTTTCACACAGACACGTATACAGTGAAACAACTTTATAACACCTCCCAATTTTACACTTTCCTGCATTTTTCCACAAAATTTTTCCAATCCCTCTAAATGTTTATAATACGGCTTTCATTGAAGCTTAAAATCAAACAAACACCTTAACATTAAGCCCGACCTCTCCCCGCCACACAGTGTTCCACATCTCCCATGCCACCACACAGTGTTCTACATCTCACATGCCGCCACACAGTGTTCCACATCTCCCATGCCACCACACAGTGTTCTACATCTCACATGCCGCCACACAGTGTTCCACATCTCTCATGCCGCCACACAGTGTTCTACATCTCTCATTCTGCCACACAGTGTTCTACATCTCTCATTCTGCCACGCATTGATACTTCTACTAAATTTCTTACTGCAATAGCAACACTGTTTCCTCCACATTGGTGAAGGATAGTGTACATTGTTCGCATGAAGTTCGGGAAGTTGGTGATGTAGGTGTACCAATACTCGATATAGCAGGCACCTGCTCGTCAGAGGTTAGGTTTGTTGCTTAGCAGGTAGAGGAACAAGGCTTTTGAACTTTTTCATACGTATTCTTAAACTGTCTGTACGAGTGAACAAACCTTGACACTAATTACATCGATAGCCTGTGCGACACGGATTCAGCTTGCATTTATGCTTTATATGTCTCTTGGCATTGCAGGCGTACGCAAATGTCATGTTACAGTAGTTGCGTGGAAGCCACGGAGAAGTCACTGATCCAGCCATTGTTTTCGTTGTTGGGTAATAAGTCTTTAATAATGTTGACGATTGAAAATTTTCTTTCGCAGGTATCTACCCAGCAAAAGCATGCTTTTATATCAGCAAATTCAGATTGACATGTGCAAGAAGAAGAGCTGTGCATGTTGCAATATGCCTTATTAAGCTATCACCCCTTCAAAAATACCATTTACACTTTTCACGTGATAAGATAACACGTATAATAATTTGAGGTCAACCAGTCTCATGTCGACGGGTATGGCAGCTTTTAGAAAAGGTTTTCATGCAGAAGCGACTCAAAAAACTTTCCTGAGTACTTTTCATCGACGAAGAAGTGCACGTTCTCCGTAGCCACTGTCCACTCTTCGAAGTCTGAATATTAACCGAGTCGGCCAGCCTGTACAGAAACCATCATACATACAGGATGATTCTAAAATCATGGGGCAAACATTGAGGGGTGGTAGAGCTCACTAAAACAAACAATTATTGTAAAGGAATATATAGGCGGGAGTGACGCGTTGAGGCACAAACACAAAAACATAACACAAGAAATGCAACACATTGTTTATTTACTACGTCGCCGCTAAATGCCTTTTTACAGCAATGTTCATAATAATTGCTCAAAATTTCTACCACCGACAGTAATGCAAGCTTGGTAGCGTTGGTGGTGTGATCGGCGAACAGATTCAAATACGCCGGGTATTTCACGCCCGCCACCATTGTCAGCCAATCACGCCATATGTAGAGGTCGCCAATCATGCGTGACTGTTGGTGGATGCATTTCCAGCAACTATTTTAACATTTTCTGTACGGAATCACTCGTTAAGTATGCTGCTAATGAAAATTTTATGTTTCCGTTAATGTGTTATGTTTTTGTGTTTGTGCCTCAACGCGTCACTTCCGCCCATATATTCATTTACAAAAATGGAATCTCAATTTGTTTTAGAAAATTTTAAAATCAATTGACCCTGCCTGCGGTACTTTTCGTAGTTGAGAGCGATGCCTATGTTATGAATTGATGAGTATATTTATAATGGTTCGCATATTACAACCAAATATGCTTATAAGTGATCTTACGCCATACTTAACCTTACGTTCCCTTTCATCGTCGTGGGTGATGCCTCTGTAATGAATTTGGTGGCTGTATCTTAAGCGGTTCGGAAATTACAGCCAACTTTTCTTATAAGTTGGCTTAGGGCGTGTTTGACCGAGTGGCCCTTTCCGTCGTCGGGAGTGATACCCATTTTACGAATTTGGTGACTATATCTGGAACGATTTGGAAATTACAGCCAACTATGCTTATAAGTGAGCTTATGACGTACTTGATGCGTGCGTGGTGTCACTCTAGGCTATCGTGCGTGGCCAGGCCTCACTCCGTACCGCGCAGGTGGAATGACAGAGCATGAAACTTGCCCCCACTAGGACGCCAGGTGAAAGGATACCAGAGGGAATATAAAAGAAAACCAAGGTGGAATCACAGAGATTGGGTCTCATCCCCGCCAGGACGCCAGGTGAGATGAGATCAGAAGGAATATGAGAAAACCAAGGTGGAATGGCAGAGCATGGGACTCGTCCCTCGCCATGACGTCAATTGAAAAGAGACCATAAGGATTATGAGAAAACCAAGGTGGCAGCAGACGATGGTGATGAGGGAACATTCAAGATGCAGTGCTCAGAAAGCAAAGAGAGAGGAAAAGGCTAATGCAATGTAGACCAGAAGGAATATGAGAAAACCCCCAAGTGATAGAACGGACATGAGAGACAGGAAGTAATGAGGGAGCGTGAGACTGGAAGGAATGAGAGAAGTTGCATGACATGACAATGAACTCGAACTTTGTTCAGCCAAGAGCGATAGTGCTGGCATGGAATGACAGAGCGTGAATTTTAGGTTGATATCTCATCCCTCGCTCCAAAAAAAAAAGTCACTTAGCCACATTGCAGTCATGCTATTTTAGAACTGTGCGACTCATAAAATGTGGGTTAGGAAAATTAATGTGGGAGATTTTTCTCATTTTGAGGGAAAAAAGGAAAATTCTGAGGGAAAGAAGGGAAAATGTGGTGAGGAATGACAGAGCAGGAGATTGCCGTGCATCATCCAAAATGGCGTCCGGGTCGTTCAGTCGTCCGCATCCCCAATCCGCTGCCTGTGAACATACCATTTCTAACTACTGATGACCCTATTGGACCTGTTGATCGATTCTTGATTTTTAGTAATGTTACTAAATGTTGAGAAAATTTCCACACTTGCATACATTTTTTGTGAACAAAGAACTCACAAATTGGGTATTAAAGGCTCTTATACTGTATGTCAGAACAGTGTTGGCATATCTCTCAATCATAAACAGTTCATTAAAAATAATTATTTATAAGAAAATTTAATTGGTATTTCCTTACGTATTATGCATTACTGCTGTTCCAGAAACCATAAATCTTTAGTTCAGATTATGTTTAATATTTTACTGCTCGATAAAAAAAATGCATTGTATTTTATATTTTTCAAAGTTATTGTTGTCTGCTGCTGGTAGTAAGTATCATGTATATAATCGACCGTAAGGTACGCACGATCTCTTCTTTCTTCTCGGCTACCACCAATAAAATATTAATAAATCATGCAAGCTATATCAATTTGATAAATTCCGAGAAGCTGTTATTAATGGCCTGTCGTGTAAAACATTTCGTAATGTTTTTTTCTGGTGGAACTTGAACAAAAAATTTGACAAATCCAAAATGGTGGAGTCAGAATCCACTTAACGTCTCGTCGACAGCGAGGTCATTAAAGACGAAATAAATTTCTCACAGAAGCAGTGAAAAAGGGGGGGGGGAGAAATCTTCCATGCCTGTGGTCAGATACTACCACAGTATTCGCGTGTAGTGATTTTTGAAAACTTTGGAATACAGTCATCAGGATGGCCGGACAGGACAATCATACCGAGGTTTTCTATAATTAAAATCCAGAGTGTTAACTACTGTGCCAACTTTCTCGGTTTCGCATCCGTGCACTTATCTACTCTGCGACACTACTGTTTTACGTCGTTTTCTGGGTTTTCTGCGACTACAAAGCTATGCAACGGCGTATGCCAGCAATAACATTATTATTTATAATATTTACAATTCTTCGTTCCGTTGTACTCGCACGTGCAAGCTGCAACATGCGGGAACATGCAGAACGTGGCAACACTTGCCAGCGAGCGAAACTACGGATAAATGTTCGTCGTTCGCAGGTGTCGCTTGCACACGTGCACAGTGTAAGTGAGTGAGTGAAGAGATTAGGGCCGCTCTTGACAGCGAGGTCTTGAGAGCCGATGAGGGTGATTGAGGTGCGTATGGATCAGTGCCGGAATGAAGGCACGTGGAAAACATGAGTTCCCGGAGAATACCCGCCGACCAGCGGCATCGTACGGCACGATTCCTACATGCGAAGATCAGGGAATGACCTGGCCGGGGATTGATCCCGGTTCACCTTGGTGGGAGGGCTGCATGCTAACCCCTCAACCACTGCGGCTTCCATTATGTTGAGTTTTTTTTTTAGACAAGGAAATAGGGAAGGTTATTTGTAATTTTTTATTGAAGTTTCGTACAATACTGAAAAACGATTAAACTTCATTGGTTCAAGAATACAATAAATATAAGTTTTTGGCAAGGGATTTTCAACACATAGTCGATGAGCCCTTAACTCGCATGGCTAACCTGAATGGCATCGTTTCCGCAAGCTGATCCACTGAGAAAAAGGTTCTGTTGAATCAAACAAAGTTCGTTTGGCACAACCAAATTTATTACTTGTACGCCCATAGGGGCAATAATATATTTTGTTGACGAAACAAAATTATTTTGTTGTTCTTATTTCGTTGACCCACACAAATATTTGGTTGGTGCAACTACATATTTGTTTTACTCTGCACTCATTAAACCGTTTAAAAAAAGAAACTGGAGAGCCAAAAAAACTGGTATAGGCGCGCGTATGCAGAGGTATGGAACCAATCAGAGCAACGCGATGCGGTCGGCAGCTGGATCGGTTACTGCTGCTACAATGGCAGGTTATCAAGATTTAAGTGAGTTTGAACGTGGTGTTATAGTCGGCGCACGAGAGATCGAACATAGCATCTCCGAGGTAGCGATAAAATTTTGATTTTCACGTATGGCCATTTCACGAGTGTACCGTGAATATTGGGAATCCGGTAAAACATCACATCTTCGACACCGCTGCGGCCGGAAAAATATCGTGAACGAACGGGACAAATGACGACTGACGAGAATCATTTAACGTGACAGACGTGCAACCCTTTCTTAAATTGGCGCAGATTTCAATGCCTCCTGCATACCTTCAGACATTAGTCGAGTCCATGCCACGTCGTCTTGCGGCACTTCTGCGTGCTCACGGGGGCCCTACACGATATTAGGCAGGTGTACCAGTTTTTTTGGCTCTTCAGTGTATATTTAATATTTGGAAGCCCAGCCGAGATCAGGACCTTGTTCACCTGCGCCCGAGTGCAACGGTGTAGTTGCAACCTCAGCTAAAGTGGCTACAGAGGCAGTTGGGATGTTTTCAACTACATCCTTTCAAATACTGCACAGCGGGCGCTAATACGTATTTCAGGATGTACAGCTTTACTCTATGGTTTCTTGTCAAACTCGTTTTATTAGGATGTTAATATCATCGCTAAGCATCAATAAATCCATCAACAAATACTGTTCCTATCCTACATCTAACAAAAATTGTACACTAACTCTGAAACTTTATTTTCGATTCAAGGCAATGCAACAAGTGACGAAACAAAATATGTACAGTTGATTAAACAAATCTTTTTTTGCAGCCAAATTTATTTTTGGCCAACACAGAAGTATTTTTTATTCAGTCACGTATTTCGTTAGAGGAACAGAATTTATTTGGTTGCTTATAAAATTTTTTGTTTAGTTAACAATATATTTTGTTGAGTCATCCAAATATATATTTTGGCCCTATGCAAACAAATGTTTAGTTGGCGTTTCTGTCAGTGTGCTATGAGGGATGCGAAGAGCGTGCATTTGAAACTGCATCATCAGGGCTATTCTTCTCGATGTGAGTTCACAGATTGAACCTGTTCGGGGTGTTGACAGTAGTTACATAGTTTCTTGGTGGCCTGACTGTCATGAACACCTTGATGGGGAAGGAGGGAAGAGGGGAGGTGATCCACCGCCGCTTCTGTGCTGTGTTTCACAAACTATAATCGTCACCACGTGTTTTAGATTCTTCCCCGGGACTGGATACCGACGCATCGCAGCAGTTCGCTTGGCCTGCCAACGTTGACTGACTCTTAACAACGGACAAGCTTGACCGATATGCTCCTTCTGACCAACACACGTCCATCGCTATCAGTTATCAGACTGTTAACTTCATGAAGCACGGTTAACAAGGCCTGCCAACCGACTACCGCGGAAGTGGATGTAGAGTGCGGCTAAGGGCGAGGACAGCAGAACACGTACGCACAAGCCCCTCTCTCTCTCCCTCGATACGCTGCCATTACATAACTGCCAGCCCGCGGGGACTCTGCTAATCACATTTCATAGCTCAGAGACTTTACATTGGTACGAATCCCACGCTGTCTGTCGGTCTCTGCCGCACGCTCTCTCTCTCCCCGGCCAGCCTTTATTGCATTTGTTTGCGCTTGGATCAGCCCGCGACCTGGCCGGGACGTTGTGGCCGGCGGAATATTGATTCCCGCATCTCCCCGGCGGTGCAGCTGTTTGACGCCCACCGCCCCAGTTCTCCGGGCGCCCTGAGCACCTCCTTCTGCCCCAACCCCCTCTCCGCAACCCCTTCAGCAGCAGGTTCCAACCCCCCAGTCTCCCGCGAGTGACACCCTTCACGCATTGCCGTCTTGAAAAAAACATGTTTTATCCGCATCCCTCTGCTCTTACTCTGATAGCTTTGCAAATTCACACATCCCCCTGCTCCTTCCCACAAACCAGTAGCCAGCTTAAAGGCAGCTTACCACCAGGCTTTTAAGGAAGTGATCCCTCGTGATTGATTGGTGACCCATGTGGCACCACAATTCAAAACGTAGGCCCCTGTACATTATTATTCCAATTACATGTGCAATGATATATATGGAAGAATTTACCCATGGTTCCATGACCGTGAGAACGATTATATCGCATACCATTAATATATTATTTTGCTTTGTTCACAGCAATACACTTCATTCTTCAGCACAGCCATTGTAACTCGGTTGCCCAAACGTTATAATGCTTATATGAACGGGAGGTCAAATTTTTGTTCATGAATGTGTTATATCATCGAATTTTGTGAGAAGAAAATTTCAAATAATAAACCTTTAGGTTTTGATTACCTCGACGTTTAAGGAAAAGTGACAAAAACATTTTTCTCTCGCTGTAACTGCCGCATTAGGTTTACGAAAAACAAATAACACATTTTACTTAACAAATTTTCACATGTTTCGCTTTATTTGTCAGAAATGTAGACACCATTACAAACTAACGAAAGATTTTTGTTGATTTATACACAGTAATGTTATGCATTTCTGCCGAATTTCATGTATTCTATTTCTGATTGTTTACGAATGGACGATGCATGAATGTCAATTCGCACTTAACACGGCCTAGTGGTCAGCTCAAAGCTGCGATCTGCATTGGAATTGCACAAAATTCGTGCAACTTTTTAACTACATTTTATAAATGGATATTTTTCCCATTGTCAGTTTTTGTTGTGTTTTATCATTTGAACGAGTAAAATATTTACTTAATTATAAGCAATTACATATTTCAGTTATGTATTTACCCAATCGGTATATAAATATATAAGGTATATCTAAAATTTACGAAAAAAATTTGAAATCACAAAAATTATTTTGTGTATGCAACTTCCAAAATAAGAAGTTATTGTCGTAAACTATTTAAACTTCGAAAATATATTTCGTCCATGAACAGAGTAGAAGAGCAAACTGTGTCTTAACCATTACAAAACTTACTTTATGTTCAGTTTTATTTAGTTCCAATGTTGCTCATCCCAACTTTATAAAAGTGGTAAGAACATCGACACACACGCCAACCAGAAATACATTTACAACTCACCTGCTAATATAAGTTTAACAAGATTGCAGGTAAATGAAATTTTCAGTTATTCTACCTGGTATTCTGGTGTATTTCTATAAACACAACCAGATTATAAGTTTTCTTCGTGTTTGTATGAGGTGTCTACTGCCATCAAATTGAATCTCTTAAGTTCAAATGTACTTTGGAGAAAACGCACGTGTCGGGCGTTTTTTTCTCCTCGTGATGTCTCAAACTTATACCGAAAGACGGTCGCAGGCTGGCCAACGTTACAGAGTTTTTTCCCGCCACGGGAGGCGTTTGTTGTACACGTGGCGCCAGGGAGCCGGAAAAGTTCCCCGATGAAGGGAAAAGTTCCCCGATGAAGGGAAAACTGGGACGGGGAACCCAGAGGGTGAACTGTGCGAAACAACCTGCAGTTCTTTACAGCGCGTTTATGCGAAGAAATGACTGCGAATAACTGTCGTCTCTTGACGATCTTTGATACGAGAAAGATGAACATTCTCGACTGTCAGCCGTGGGAAGTCCGCTGTAAGAGTGTTGGCTCGTAAAGAGTTTGTCAAAACTTTCCGTCTGGTAAAAGCGACGGTAAAGAATTGAATACAACAATTTTGTCTTGTTTTCCAATTTTTATAATGGTTAAATTTATATTAATAAGGAGTACATATTCGATTTGTTATTTCTGCCTGTGTGTGGCGCCTGCAAAGAGAAAATTATTTTTTACGACCCACAACGTGTTTGTTCAACACGTTCGGTCACTCGTTAATTTCTGAGTTCAACTGTTGCAATGGCGTAATTGTTTCGTGTGCGCGGTTCTTGTGTTCAGAACTTTTTTTGCAACCAGCTAACCACGTGCTTAGTGCTCAATGGCAGTGGTATTAACCATTAATGTCAAAGAGGTGCGAAAATGTCCACAAGTGGAAGAATGGGCACTGATGCCTTGCTGTGTACAGTAAATGTCATAAATTAATCCAAGTGCAACGTGTCCACTGTCATACACACGGTAACCGGACGGGTTAGCGAGTTACAAACAAATACACAACTGCCATTACCAAATACCGAGTAAAGGCCCTGTCACGCTGTCAAATTTTCTCGTCAAACTGCTGAAAATCAAGTTGGTGAAATAAAAACTGAACATCTCTGACGTGACCGAAACGACATAATAGCTGTAATCTTTGTGTGGAAAATATGAATAGCTCTAGTTTCCATCAAACGGTTTGGATATTGGCGCGGTTGTAAAATGTATTTGATGTTTGACGGCTCAGCCAATCAGAATCAAACATGACAAAAACGGCTGTTTCCGACATCTTGAAACTTTACAAAGCCGAAAGATTACTGAAAAAAAATTAAGTCTGAAGAAACTTTCTCTGAACATTCATGCTATTTGTACTGAGTTGTAACAACAATATTAAGAACTCCAGAGGCATTGACTTTCATTGTACAGGAAGTATATCTGATAAATAAAATTGGAGTTTTGTAAAGAAGTGCAAATAAATTACAACATTCGTTACATTATTTCCTGTATTGGACCTCATGGAAAGAAAACATCAGTACTTTATCTCACATTGAAAGTAAATTTTAAATAAACTGAGGACTAGATACTTTCAGAAAAATAATTTGACAGTTGGGCAGGTTTTTAAAAACTTCCAAGCTGGAAAAATCTTAGTGTCGTATTTCGTGTTCATATTTTGCCAAATATTATTTAAGGCGACAATTGAACAGTGTGACAAGGGCTTAACAAATTGCTTTGTGTGCAACCAGGTTGAGATAGGTCCCAGGTCGTGGTTTCATTGAAACAAAATAATCAGACAAAATTTCCTAAATAATGTACACAACGCTGTAAAAGTAAGTGAAGCTATTATTTACAACACAATAATTGCTATTATTAATACTTGATATGTTTACCTATAAGCACAGTTTTTACGAAAACTTGGTTTCAATTTAAGTCCGAAACACTGTTATGTTACTAACTTACAGGTAACATAATCTTACTTACGAATTTAAATATATGCAATAAGATGTACATTAGTGTGTAGTTGCATCATCTTATGCCCTTCACTCACGTAACCGGTTACGCTTCCTTACAGTTCAGTACCTATGTGGGCTCTAAAGGTAGTCGCCCGTCGAAGCACCCATACTGCACTCACTGGGGTATGAGCGAAGAGATTTGAGCGGCTCTTAACAGAGAGGTCTTCACAGCCGACGTGGGTGATTGGGATGAGTATGGAGCAGCACCGGAATGAACGGGTGGGGGGAAACTGGAGATCCCCGAGTAAACCTGCCGACCAGCGGCATCATCCGGCACGATTCCCGAATGCGAAAAATCCGAGAGAAACCCCACCGGGAATGGAACTCGGTTCGTCCAGGTTGGACTACGCTACCATATTGAGAGGAGCGATGGTTTGGCAAGGGGGGGGGGACTGAATATCAAAACAAATTTTCCAACAAACAACTACGACTAGAAGGAGTTTCTAGCGAAGGTGACAAATAGAAGTGTGGAATGCGGAAAATTAGCATCGAGTATATGCAAGAAACTAGTTGTATGAAATGCTTTCTAAATCAGGGGTGAAATAAATATAATATATGGCGAATGGAAGGGACGGGGTTTGCAGGCTGAGAACGGGAGGTGAAAAGGGGCGGAGGGGTGTTTATCGATAACTGACGGGTGGATTTAGGAGAAGTTTGTCACAAAGCCGGTAATTAATTGACGGGGTATCAGTCGCTTGCTGCTGTCTGCGATGCAGAAAGGTCGTACTCCATAAATTATTATGGTTTATTGTTAATAGTATTTACATATATATGCGCATTTATTAATCAAAACTAATTTTTATAATTAGATTTTGCAATGGTTTTTATTTAGATTAAATTAGAAATATTTTTGCCATTTTAAAATGTTTTTAAAGAATTTAAATAATTGGTTAAACAATTTTTTTCGACTTCATTTTTCTTCAAGGCCAACCCAATATCAGTTACATCAGGGCACGCAACCAGCATCGTTGCCACTTGCAAAGGTTAAAGTCATTAGAGGTCAAGGTCATAGAACCTCTGCACCACAATCTTGCAACCTTGGGCCTGTTAAGGTATATTTATCTTAAAGTGTCGAACCTCTGACTTGTCTGCCCTATTCCAAAACAGGAAACATTTAAGTCTCTTAGCAAAATGTATAGTTCATTGCAATCATATTATTTACTCCATTATGACACAATTTAATAATCAACTAACATTCCAAATAAATCATTCGCCATTTCAACTGCAAAGTCTTTGTCATAAGAATTCATAAACGTGACTCAATTTATTTCATTTGCGTTATACGAGGGTTATTCGGAAAGTAAGGTCTGATTTCTTATGAAACGTAAACCATCACAGATTTCTTTAAAATACTTTATTTGAATTCCTTAAATGTTTCTATATTTTTCTACATAGTTTCCATATTTGTTTCAACATTTGTCATAACTTTCTACAAGCTTCTGTATGTCTAAGTCATAGACGTCTGCCGCCTGTGAGGATAACCAGTCTGTAACTGCCCACATTCGGAAATTCCAATGCCAAAGTTGAAATGGTGAATCGCCGGTCTTTACGAATCTTTTCGTCCACGGCTTTGACCAAATCTTCTGTGATCACTGATGGTCGGCCTGATCGCGGTTCATCATGGATATTTTCCCGTCCGTCCTTGAAAGCTCTCACCCACCTACGCACTTTGCTGTAACTCATAGCATTGGGGCCATACACTTGACGTATCTGTCTATGAACTTCCGCTGCTGAAACTTTCCTTGCTCTCAAAAACAGAATCACTGACCGCATTTCACAGTCAGCGGGCTGATCAATTGTTTCAAACATTTTAAACTGACACTGCAAACAGCACACTGCCACAATACCAATGCAAATTGCGTCGTTTGACGAGCAATGCATGCCGGGAGTCGGTGCGCATGCGCGTTACAATGTTCGCGCGACATTCGATTAGCTACTGCGATTCGGAACTTGCTAGGCAATGATAGCTTGGCTAGACGTTTCACCTGGCTTGAAATACTGACTTAAAAACCGCTCCATAAATCTGTGTGAGACAAGAAGCAGTTAACGAGCAGATTATGGAAGGTAAAGAGAGAAACATTAAAGAAACTGATGCACTAGGTAGACTTTCTTTCTTCTTTTCTCTATGCCATGCGACTATTATCGCGTCGATTGACTTGTCGGACATTCGTAAGCTTCCTTTATCGTATTTTTATCGCCCTATAAGGGTGCATGTGGCTTGAAGATGGCCGAGTTAGATTAAGGAAGTTTCTTATTATCTCCCTGTTTCTCAGAACTGTCCACTATCTTCGAGAGGAACCAGAGAGTACGCGTCTAAAACACAAACTACGTCTAAGTGGGACACCGACGTTTATAATCTTCTGTACAAAAAGGATTCAAGTGAAGGAAATACGAATGTCTGGGTTTTGCTGTGTTGTTTGTTTTATAAAATGATTTTTTTTTTTGCGGCTAAGGTTCCTCGAACTTGCTTTTCTTCGGAGTACACCCCTGGAACTTCAGTTCTTTCTTGCTCCCACGAACAGAGAACATATAATACAAAAATATTAATAATAATGTAATTACATTTATTTATTTCATGATATTTAATTGCTAGCGAATTGGAACACATACACACGGGTGCACATATATACCTACATTAAAATATACCGGAGAATAATACCAATGTTAAAAATCTACCAATTAAAACATATGCAAGAGAAAAAAAATTTAAAACTACAATATCAATCTAAATAGGTATAAGAAATACCTAAAAAACGCGAAACTCAAAACAGTTGCGAAAACGAGCAAACACAATAAAAGAATATCTACTTTAGGTTGTACTTAAATAAAACGTTATTTGTGTTATTGATAAACATAGTTCCTTCAGAAATCTTATTTTGTAGTAAAATAATTTATCTTCTCGGTGGCGTTGAGGATAGTATTTTGGGTTTCCAAAATATACCAAGGAAAAAGAAAGTTTTGTTAAAATAACATTTAAAATTCGATACATCTAGAAGACCTTGGAGATTTGTAATATAATCCTAAAAGTTCAACATTAGTTTGTTGTTGAGGAAGACTGGTTCTCAGGTTCATGATTCTGCTATACCAAATAAACAGAACTTGTATACTTCGTGTACAAGTCACACTCTAAATTCGAATCAGTGAAATTCAACTACTCAAATCAGTGAAAATGGCTCCATTTGGAATAAGTGGAACACCATCTATTGTTTCAGTGAAAAAATTTCACTGATTGAATAAGTGACTGCCAACTGCAAGAAACATATGTACGATAGTTTACTTTTTGTATTGTGCACTATACTGTTATTTTAAAAAAATACAAAAATTTACGCAGGTGGCCCGGATTGTACTCTCACACCCTTTCCAATTCACCTTTAGACCATTATCTTACCCCCTGATCGACAAAGTCAAGTTGTTAAAATGGAGGAAAATTTATGTCTTACATTTCCTCATTGAAAGCGTGTAGTTTTTAATTGTATGCTCTTACTTTTCGTTTTTGGTTTGATTGGTACCGTTAGGATTGTTAAAACTAATAGTGCATATGTGTACACTCTCTTCACCTCATTATATGCAGTTTAAACCTTCAAACAGAGCGCTGTGATGATTACACGACATCAACGAAACGAATGACGTAAAAACGTAATGAAAGAGTGAAGGTTCACGAGAAGTCATAAAATGGTATTATTAAATACGAAGTACATTTTACAAAGTATTTTGTATTGGTTTCATTAGTTTATGAGTTGTTATTTCACTTGGTACAGGTTGCCTAGTGGCCATTTTTTCACGTTGTTTGACGACCATTTTTAAACGATCATAAACTGATCAATTAGTCAAAAAACAAATCACTGAAAAACAGTGAAAGAAATTACTGATGAATCAATGGAACATGTCACTGATCAATAAGTCAAGGAAAATTGGCATTTTTATCAGTTAAATTCACTGAAGTGACTGTTGAATAATTCAGATGCTGTTAACTGATATAAACAGTGAAATTCTCACCGATTCAGATTTAGAGTGCATGCATTATAATGCCTTGATTGAAACCTGGTACACGATAAAAGGCATAACATTAAAAAAAATATTGCAGAGGTAATATTTCAGTTTATTAATCATAAAGTTCGAGTACACTTCGATAAGCCATGTATGTTATGTGATGTTTGACTGATTTTTGCAATTGTGTTCATTATCCTAAATACTGTTCTAAACATGTGCTATTGAAACAATTTGACAATGTCTCATTAGCGTATTTACATGATAATAGTTCACAAACTTAAACTTTATAAAATTGTTTAGTAATACCACAAACCTCCACATTTTCTGTGTGACCTTAAAAAAAAAACTGTCGAAGTTATTGCTTTTTAAGCAAGCTATGCTCTGTCCCGGCTGCATGCGCAGCACGTCCCGGCTGCATGCGCGGCACGTCCCGGCTGCATGCGCGGCACGTCCCGGCTGCATGTGCGGCACGTCCCGGCTGCATGCGCGGCACGTCCCGCAACGTAACTTTCTCCTACTAAGATACACGAGCAATTTTCTGCACTAATAAAGGGTTTTTTTATTCATTTCATTTTCTTTTTTGTCTGTTGGCTCACTGGAAAAATGCAGGCATCCTATCATTACGACACGCGTTCGATTCTCATTTTTCGTAATTGGGAAACCTGGCATGCACTATCGCTCGCCGCTGTCTTTTCATGGCATTGCCGTTTTCTAAACTAACGTATCCATCACTCATTTAGTTTTTTTTCCGCTACAGAGTTTTACTGAGTGGGTTACACTTCTGTAGCTGGGTCCTGCATGGCCCCATTAAGCATCTTGTCGCCAGATGGTAATATCTCTAACTCTATATTCCAGACTAAACTTATATCTACTTACATTTCCTACCGAAGATTCGAACCCAGGAACTTCCGCACCGTTAGCCAGACTGCAAATGACTACCCTACCAAGGTCGACCAGGAAATGTAAACACCGAAACTACCAGTAATCTATTTCTCGCGCAGATTAATTCCAGATTTTACAAATAAAAAAATTCGACGCATGCGCCCTAAAAAAAAGAGCTTTGCTCCCAATACTTTCAATTTTACAAACCATCTATAAAAGCTTTTAAAAAAATTTTATCAAAAAAAATTTACCAGTGTGTTTGGACGTGATTCCGCCTGATGGATAGACAGGCTTGACAATCGGTGACGCGTAGAGAGTTGCATACTCTCTAGGCGCCCACGTTACCGTGGAACAGTTAAACCCTCTCCACCTTTTATTTTATTTCTTTTTTCGCAGCACGTTTCCCGCCACACACAATCAATTGCTACATGACGGGCGAAGTGCGTGCAAGGGTTGCAGAACGCGTTTCAACTGTGGCGTCGCTCGACCCCTCCACACCCCCACTGCTCCCCTACCCTTCCCGGGGGGGGGTTGCTGTGGCTGCGAAGAACGACGCAGAATGGGCCCGGTGGATCGACCCAGGGGAGTGGGGGGGTGAACG
>NQII01004129.1:148641-182314 GCA_002778355.1 Clitarchus hookeri
GGGGGGGGGGGATTTCGCGGGGGATAATTTTGTTACGGGACAGCTCGCGCGGGGAATACTTATTATACCGATTTCGTGGGAGCAAATGTCACCTAGGGATTCTAAACAGGGTAGTTTTTAATCCATTCGTGGCGAACTGGGGAGTAGCTGTGTGCAACGATCCCTTTCTAACTACTTCATTTCGTCGATTATTTATTATAATATTATTCAATACGAATTTTTTATTGTTTACCTCAACAACACACATCCTCGCATGCATAACTCGAGAAAAAATTGGCAACTTTATTATATGGTTATCCTATCCGCGATTAATTTCCTGCCTAAAAAAATTTCTGGCAGGACTATCACACAATCCCTTTCATAATAATATTTAAATTCTATAAAACGATTTTACCCCTTGCATAATAAGAAGTCTGCACCTTGAAGTAGGCAAAGTTCGCAATGAGCAGCAGACACAATTTTGGTGTAAATTAAACTGCTTTTAAATATAAATTCCGGTATCGTAAAAGTAAACATCAATGGCGACGTCGGACGTGCTACTTTGCAAGATATTAAAAAGAAGAAATTGAAGATATTGGAGCATATTAAGACGAAAGCAGTTGAATTCTACAAGAAAATTACTAAAAATGATGACTTCCGTGCTAGTGTTAGCTCGCTTGATAAATTTTAAAAAGAGGTCACTGACACTGAGAGAGATTGAATGAAATAGAATCGTATGCCTTCAGATCCCTTATTCGCCTCCAATGCCAACAAAAGCGGGCTTTTTTGGGAAATGTTGTCGAAGAAAACCTTCGTATCGTCACAAAAAAGCACTGCACCAGGTTTGAAAAGCTAGAAAAGAAAGAATCACTTTCATACCTGGTGACAATGCGAGTGGAAAACACAAGTGCGATTTAATGGTTATTGGAAAATCTAAAAACCCAACAGCTTTTAAAATTGTTTGCTTACTAGTTTTCTACACAAACCAATCTAAGGCTTTGGTTACGAGAGAGGTGTTCACACTCTGGTTTCAAGAGGAGTTTATTACTGGAGTAAGAAAATTTATGAGAAGATCCAATTTACCTGAAAAGGCCCTACTCATACTGGACAATGCTCCTGGCCATCCAAATGCAGAATAAGTGAAATAAGGCGATGGAATGATACAAACCATGTTTTTACCACCAAACTACACTTCTCTACTTTAGCCTATGGATCATAATTGTCACCCAGATGGATAAATCTAGATTGAAGAAGATGCTAGTTGAGATTATCACTCAGGGCGGAGACATACCACAACGTCTCAAAGAAGTGAACCTGAAGAACGTAGTTTTTTCTCTTGCCCACTCGCGGGACACTATTCCAGACAGTACAATTGGATCTTCATGGAAGAAATTGTGGCCTTCAATGACTGTGTCCACTGAAGAATAATGGGATAAAGAAGATGATGTGCCTCTCACTGCTTGGATGGAAATGTTTGCAGAAAGAAACATCGAGATAAATCAAGAAGAATTAACAGCTTGGTTTGAAGAAAGTGCTGAAGAAACACAGCAGCTAATGACGGATAACGAAATATGCAACGACGTTCTAGCAGAAGAAGAATTAATAGAGTCATCTCGGAGTGAACCGAGCATAAAAAGTGATAGAACTTTGATATGCTTCACTAAATGCATAACTTGGGCAGAAGAAAATTGCGTTTCTACTAAGGGTAACTATGGTCCTCAGAAATCTGCGTGACAAAGTTTTTAAACAAGAACTAGTGCGTAAAAAGTACTAGACTATTACGGGTTATTAAAAAAATCATTGATTGTATTTGTATTTCATCAATAAACAATTACTAATACGTACATACAAACATACCCGAATTTTTACTAATTTTACATAAATTCCAGTAATCCGAATTTTCCGCTAATCCGGTACTCTTGTGCCTGCATTAATGCCGGATTAGCAAGATCGTACTTGTGTAAGTGTAGCAAAGCTATGAATATAACATTATATATTGCAAATATTAATGAAGTCACTCATTTGTTATATTACTTTAGATATTGGCGTGTGGAAGATTTGCACGATTCCAACCAACATTTTAGAAATAAATTTTATTTATTTCCTAATCCCGGTTTTTATTTTTACTGGGATTTTCTCATAGGATTGAATTTTCGTTACACTTTGGTATATAAACGTATAAACTTCATAAGCATACACAATTGTTCGCAAGAGTTCATAGTTAGTGGGCCGTGGTGGTTACGTGGTAAGAGTGCTTGCTTTAACCATTGGCGAACCGGGATAGATTCCCGGCTGGGTCTCTCCCGGATTTTCGCGTGTGGGAATCTTGCCGGACGATGCCTTTGGTCGGCGGGTTTTTTCGTGTTATCTGCCGTTTCCCACGTTTAACCCTCATCGGCTCTTAAGACCTCGATGTTAAGAGCCACCCAAATCTCTCCACTTCGCTCTTAGTTAACGGAATCAAACAAAACAATTATCATTTAAGAAAGAAGCAGCATATACAGATTCTTTCTGCTGTGGTTTGCAGGATGCTTACGAAATTACGTGCATTGCACATCTGCGATTTGTAACAAGTATGGTAACGCCAAAAGAAAGCATGTTTCGGTTTACAGTTAATGAAGATGTTCCTCCTTATCTCCAGGGCCAGACACACACACACACGCACACACGCATGAGTAACTTCCCGAGGTATTTTATATAAACATGAAATTCCAAACCTAGTGCTGTTTGTCTATACAGCCGTAGCGATCCCACTCTCTGCGTTCAGCGGGCACGTTGTAGGCCGCGGACTCCTGCACAAGAGTGTATTTTTTGGCCCGCAGACCCGATGCTGTTAGGCCGTAACACGAGAAGAAAGGTGGAAGGATAACTCAATAACGCTGAGGACAAGGGGAAAGCGGTGGTAGGAGGAGGACGAATGAAGGGCCGGGCGGGCATCAAAGAGCAGGACATGCTGGCTGGACTGTTGAAAGCCGCCCGGGAGGCCGACAGGAAAACAACGCGCTGGTGAAAGGACGTGCCGAAGAGAGGATGGACGGTCGAGAGTGGGCAGCCCCTGTGGGGCGTGTTGCCCGCAGAGGGAGGGGGTTGTAGTAGGCTTTGTGGAGGAACTACACAGCGAGAACTGCAGTGGAATTCCCACTGCGTCCAGGAGCTCCCACACCCTTCGACACTCGCCAGGCATCCGACTGTTTTCCCACGTCTGGGCCGAGTGCTGAGCAAACATCGCCGAAACGCGCCTGTCCATTGTTACACCCTCTCGATTCTCGGCTTTACCTCGTTCGACCGAGCCGCCTCCAGCTCCACCGTTGGGTAGGGGGGGGGGGCAGNCACAGCTGCGATGTTCCTAGCGCTGTGCGACGTGGCGATATATATCGATACATTCCTGAGATATTGCAAATGCGATATGGTTTACATCACTGTAGAACAATATATCGCATGTGACAGAATGTTCGATATATGAAACTATCCACGTGCGATATTATCGATGTGTGGTATTATGATTAAGATACCAATTTAACCGATATTCGCAACGGCCGACATTTTCGATACTAATATAAGCGATATGTTGGCTATATCGCCATCGATTTCCAATACCCTCTCGCAGCGATACATAGCGCCGATAGCAATATGGTCGACGTGTTATGAAATGAAGTGGATATCGCAGAACCCCGGGCACAACCACCCTACATGCTGCTCGACCCGCCTCCTTGGGCGAGCGATCTCGATTCTTCGGCGTTGCAGTGCCCACTGCTCAACATTTACACATATACAGAGAATTGTTTGCGGAAATGTAGAATTAAGGTGGATACCTGGGTAGGCCACCAAACGGTGTACATAGCTCGAGCAGAAAACGTTTTATTAAAAACCCGTCCAACGTGTCTGAGTGAGGTTAACTTACGAATAGCATTTAAGAAACGTTAAGCATCTGCGTAAGTTATTCAGTTCCTCCATTTCTCTAAAGCATGTTTTTGTGATAGTGAAAATGGCTCAAATGGTATTTTCAAGATAATTTTTAGGTATGAACTATTTATAAAAGTGTAATAAAACTCGTGACGTGGCGTATATTTTAAAACCGTCAGTTAACGCTCCACTACAAAAATATTTTTACTTCTTTAAAAAAATTTTTTTATACAAGACGGCTTAACACAAATAAAGTTTTTCTTGAAATATCTCTTCAAACGGAAAATGCGGCAAATTTAACTACCAAATTAACACAGAAGTTCCGCAGACAAAATTAAAATTTCTCTGAGACTATTGCAAAGTCCGTTATTGAAGAAATTAAAATGGTTTTATTTACAGGAGATTCGCCGCATTTTCACAGAAGTTTTCTCTAGCAGTGTGGTTTTGATCTCCAGTTGATATCAGACGTGATCTTCAACCGTGACTGCCGTCGGAATGTGATTACTAACCTCTGAAATCGAAACAGTTGAAACTGCACTAAATCACCGAATTTGACTGCATATCTGTTGATACCGCTCCACTTTGTAGGTATAATTATGTCAAATAATAACAAACTACATATTTCGTATTTCAGATTGCGATTTGGTTAGATGTTTAATTACATCGCACCAGATACAGAGTATAAAACGGCTATTTTTAAGTTACATCTGATTTAAAACATTTTTAATGTAATTTGATTTACTCTAACGCGAGGAGGGATGTTACGTTAGATTAGTGCCACATCTTTATTTATTGTTAATGTCAAAATCTGCGGGCTCACCTTCTGTTGTCTCGTCGCCGAAGGCTGGTCGTCGTTACGGAGATGGCGGTCGAGCACGATGGCACTGCGTCAAGGCCAGAATCCTCCCCTCTCATTGGCTAACTCCCGACATACAGGTTTACCGAGTGCGGTATCACTTTATTAACGATCCTGTATTATGAACTTGTCCTGGCTCACCTACCGACTCGTGGCGAAACTGCAGAGAGCTTGTTTTGTTTCCGTGGGCCCGTGTTGAAGTGACCTCGGGGCTAGCGTCGTACTGGCATTCCTTCACCGCGGGTGTTCGCAAATTGTCTCCTGAATACAAAAGAAGTCTGCCTGTGGTCCGTTCAGCAAGTATTTTGGTTTAACAGCAGGTGCACGACAGTGCCCAATACAACGTCTTCAATCAGGAAATTCTACCGATCATTTTAGTTGCTGATATTCACTGATCAAACAGTGATTTCTGCATATTCCTAGTGAACTGCTCCGGCAGTGCGTTCAACTGTTTCGCAAGTAGATAACAGCTCGTTTAACTGGAGTTACGAAAATAATTCTGCTGTTTGAAATCACTGATTCATACTCAGAGTGCTCTCCTCATTGCTATTCCCGCACTCATCTCGATACTTATCCGTTGCAGGTTTCTCCCCATGTGGTGGCGTCAAGATCTGGTTGCCATATTAAAGAGCTCTTCGTTCCAAAAAGACAGTAGCAGCCGCAGCCTCACTCTTGTTGTCAAGAGTGTATTGGAGATGTCGGTAGATCTTCGTTGTCAATCCTGATTATGAGTATGACTGAATTTCGCGACGGTGCTTGTTGGAGTGTACGTTGACAGCATTCTTACATTTCTAAGTAATGCGGCTGTGTATTCCATCCGTATTACAGCAGAGGAGCGTGTCTCATATTAAACTGTCGGTCAAATAGAAGTCAGCCTTCTGATAGTCCTTCCAAATAAAGGGCATAGAACGTGCAAACATACGCGAATAGCATTAAGAAGTAAAGAATTTGAAAATTATTTTTTACGATAGTTTTTGCACAAATAGCATACTAAAATATTTTATTCTGGTTTAAGTCATTAAGATGTTAGTTTTTATGTGAGATTAAATAGCGAAATAGATTCAAATCGCTCCATCCCCCCTTTTTTCCAATCACAGGGAGTTTGGAATTTTCTCTACGTTTCATTGAATTGCCATTGGCTACCTCTGGTTAGTTATCTTTCGTTGAACCTGTTATTTTCCTGTGTAAGTAATTGTTATATTTCCAAATTGCCATAAGTATTTTTTTTTCTTCAGAAAATTTCAGAGGATACGAAACTGACAGCCAATCGTAAATACAGTAAATAATTAACACAATTTAATGTTTCCTACTCTGACACTTGGTTGGAAAGTTCGGTTATATTTTGGGATAGAGCATAGACGTTAATTTAACGTTGGACAAACTGAAAACGCCAACAAAACTTTCCCACCATGAAAACATTATGAGACTACTTAGCACCTTCCAGACAATTATGTCACTAAGGCAGAAAATACCATAAGCCGTCACCTTTGCAATATTTTTATTTTTATTGAATACGAGTATATTTTTTATGTGCACTATTTTCTAAAATAGAAAACCAGTAACATTCACTGGCAAAGCCAAAAATGGTTTTCAGTTTGCAATTCGTTGCAACGTGGGTGGCTAATATACGGAGATATCAGTTTATAAATGCAGTGCAGTTCATATATCTCGCACTGTCTACGCTTCAAATTGTGTTCAAATCGCCTTAATTGTTCCCGTGATATGAAATAGTTCCTTAGATATTAAAATTGCGACAACTTTGAAAATAAGTGCCCGGTGTGATTGAAAACTATAAAGGTCGAATTTCCTTTTCAAATACCACATATGGATCTTGTTTTGTTAAATTCGGTTTTCGGGTTTAAAAGTTGTTACAGGTAGACATATATTCCAGACAGACATTCGGGTGATTGCATAAGCCCATCTTTCCTTATAAACCAACATTTTTGTAAATGCAGATGGTTTGTTGAGTAATTTAAAAAAATCAAAGACTACTGAGAGTATTTAAATTAGTGTAAAATGTATTATGAAGCACTTAAATTGCTATAAAATGAAGATTAATTTCAGGCAGGTATGTGTGAAATTACCGCTCGAGGAAATTTATAAACACAATCGGCTGAAGAACCAATTCTGAAAATAACAGAAATGTTCTCTCTGTTATCTCGCTTTTGTATCCGTTTTACACCCCTTCTAGCGCATACGCGTTTGCTGTTTCACGCGTGGCAATAAAAAAATCAGAACTGCTCACCACAGCAACACGACGAAAAACGACGAAAAACAAATACTAAATAGTAAAGCTATAAAAACAGCAGGTGCTACGATGTAGGGCCGTGCATTTATAGCAGCATTCACTTGCACTCTTGAGTATTGAGTCTGCTCATTGCTCGGTACTGTTTCCTGTAGCACGCAAATTCGGCAATAATTTACATTTTGTAATCAAATGTCACCGATCGATACATTATTTAAAGAGATAGCGCGATTTTAGAGTGAAGACACCGTCGTTCATGAAAATCAGAGCACCAGGAAATATACGAGAGATACGTATGTCTTTAGTTGCAAAAAAAAATTTAATAATAAAATGCTCAATAAATTGGAGGCATTTCATTTCCATGCGTACTTATACGTCGAGCGGATCACCACAGTAGTGTAAGGGTTAGTTTATTCGCATTCCCCGAAGGACCATGGTTGGATTCGCCGTTTCTCTCCTGAGTTAACGAAAGGGGCCTGGACTGCACAGTAAAAAAAAAAACTGTTCTTGTTACAGAGAGTTCTCTGAAAACCAGTTGCCAAACACCTACTTGTAATTCTACAGCTGAAATATTGTATATTTACAACAAATTATTTTATAAATCAAACGAAATTCTTTATGCAGCTCGATATGTATAGTTAAATTAAGTCTGCAACACTTTCTTGTTAGAATTCATCAAATGTTTTACGTTTGAATTAATAGTACAATGGGGGTGAATGACTAGATGGAGATTTTTGGATATTCACCATTGCGATGCATGTTGAAGAAAACAAAACTGAACACGCAAAAATACTTAAATAAGACAAGTAAAATATAAACGAGAAAATAAATATATCTATACTACACTGTAAAATTTCAAGAGGGAATGTAGTCAAAAACAGGATAGCAACTAGTTACTATATACATATAACCAACATATAACATATAGAAATCAACGCAGGCAAGAAAGCTACTTGAAAAATTAGGACAACACCGACCAAATATGTAGGAACAAAATGGGACAACAAATAAATGCACTCAAACACAGCAGTTTTACCAGACACGACAGAATGCAAGCCAGGTATGCTGTAGTCAAGAATATAATGACTTATGCTGGTAGCATCGCAGGAATTAAAGACAGGAATTCAACGGTGTATAACTTTCCGAAATCTGACAAGTAATTGCGGAGAAACAGAGTACCTTATAGTTATGGCGTGTCTGTTTTGTTTGTAGTATGCTGGGTGATGCATCACGCGAAAGTTCGTGATAAAAGAAACTGTCGCGTCGAACAACACGGACGCTAGTGTAACTCTTAAGGGTATGTTGGGTCACTGTGATACCGGTATAAAGGGACAGAGGGCACATGCAGCAATGCATCTTGGTATTGTTAAAAGTCTAGCACTAGTGGGTCCAGTGCTGTCTAGGTTAGCGACAATGTCTTTCACGGACGAAGAAAAACTTTATTAGGACATGCGGTGATGCATGCGTGGTCTGACTGTGGGGGTGACCCATCTCGACCCCCCNCTTACTCGCTGCCCCGTAATTCACCCGGGGGGGATAGACAGTGGCGACCGGGATGGCGACACACCTCCTTCTCGCTCTCCTGGAGAAGCCGTCGAGTCTAGAGGATGCGCAAGAATATTCTTGGAACTAGGACTCTCGTCACAATACTGCATTTAGAGAACTTTCTTGGCGACGGCCTACGACCCTATAATTATTGCATCGGGCCAAGGGTCAGTAGTCTTGCCGTGGAAGCAAATTGGCCGTTTTCGGTGCTCGAGTGACACTTGATGCTGCTAGATACATCGGCGAAGGGGACGGACGATGACGGTATATTACGAGTTGACAGCAGACCAGGTGTTTGTGGTGTGAATGGATGAGAGGGCGTGATACGCGACGAGTGAAGGTTACTCTGCATGAGGTCGTTCGGAGGACTCTAGAACATTGCGGACTGGTGGGATCTCTACTAAACTTAGATGGGACTTAATGAATATGAAATACGGATTTTATTGTATGTATTGTAACTGTCAAATATGCACATATAATTAACAAAATAATGGAATAGGTTTTGATACTCTTTCTATCGAGACTGTTTATTAATTATTTAATTACATTTATTTATTTGGGGTTACTTGTAAATTGTATTCATTGAATTATTTATTGTAAATAGCAAGTTATATCAACTAATTGTGAGAATGAGATAATTCTGCTTGTAGTTATTGTAAATAAAATTAGGAAATCATAAATAATTTTATTTAGATAGGTTGTCCATTTCTTAATTCGGTTTTTAAGATATCGTTTTAAAAAGCCGCTCAAATCTCTCAACTCAACTCATACCTTAACGAACTTGGTTTAGCCCACTGCTTTGAAAATATTGTAACACGGGTGTCAGAAGTAGGATGAAGTCATTTCAGTTAAGAAGAAAAATTTTAATTAAGATCACAGTGGAATATTAACTAGTAGGGTATTCATTTAAATACATTCTTAGATGCAGTAATAGGCCCAGAAATTATTTAGAAAGTTGTAGATGCTAACTACGAAAATGTTAGCAGACATGGAGCACTCCGCTCGTTAATTGAAGGACTAAGGAAAATAAACAATCTCACCGAAGCAGTAGCTAGGAAAATAGACCGTGTGAATGACAATGTAGACCGAATTATAGAAGGTGTAACCGAGTTAGTGAACAATAAAATACTCTTAGACTGTGTGGACAAGAAGATCGACAGTGTGAGCGGGAGAATGGACAATGTGAATGAAAGGTTGGACAGTGAGAATGAAATCATGGACGGTGAGAATGAAATCATGGACGGTGAGAATGAAATAATGGACGGTGTTAACGATAGGATGGAGAGTTGTTCGCAAGAAATTAAACAGGAAGTGTGCGGCTTCAAGAAGAAATGGCAGGAGAAGCTGGGATCGGCCCCCACCGACACGAAGAAGGTAGGCAGCGAGGAGAATTTATTGGTCGCCGCCAATATAGCCATCGCATATGAGGCCCAGCATTTCTGCAGTGTAAGCACTCCTCAGCTAGGGGTGGGTAAAGGCGTCACAATAAAGCCCGCCCTCTACTAGCACCAGTTCCAGATCTTGCCACGCTGAATGGATCGACTGAAGAGCAGCGGGCATTATACCTGGCGGCTGTACTGAGGGGACCTTCACTGAGCATAGTGCAGTTCCTGCTAGAACGACATCGACTTGAGAACTCCACATTGATGTCGGCCTTGAAGCTGCAATTCAGCGACCAATACCTACGACATGCACACCAGGCCTATTTGCGAAGCCGCACCCAGCGACCAGGGTAACCACTGCAAGAACTGTGGCAAGAAATTGTGAGGATGTCACACCTGTCTCTGGAGGGATGCCTTGAGGAGGCACGAGATGTCATCGCGTTCGGATCCTTCGTCGTAGCTAATGCTGACACCGAGGTGTGGCAAGATGTAGATTTGGCTGTGCCCCACACCATGCAGGATGTCAGCCTGAGCACTGGATGTGGTGTTATCAAGGCAGGCAACAGTGCCCCGACGTCCAGTGCGGGCAGTAATGCTGTACGAAGAGGAGGGCAACAGCATCCAGAAAACGCTGAAGGACTTGCAGACAGACGACCATGAGGGACATCACTTTCAGGGTTCGTGGTACGGAGATTCACTGTCCCCCACCCAAATGGCCAGAATGTTGGTCGTATGGACAGATGGGGCACCTGAGAGCCAACTTTATTCAGCAGCAACGTCAGCAGCAGTAGCAGCCAGGTAGCAGGCAGCGAGGGGTAAGTGAGAGTACAACATATTCGGGAAATTTGTATGCGTCGGTCTTGAGGGGCAAAGGTCGGTGATTGCTGGAGGGAAGGGCCCAATGCTCTTGCATGTGTGTTCAGTGAAACAGGATTTGGATGCCATATTGGTGGAGGGGAGCCCTTTATGATGATTTTACAGTCAGATGGTCTTTGACACAGGTGCGAATATAATGGTGGTAAGACTGGACATTCTCGGGCCTCCCCTCTCCCACCAGTGATCGTCTGATAAGAACATGGACCATTGTTATTTAACTACAGTAATGGTTGAGACCACACCATTCAGAGGCAAGAGAAGGGTACCCTTAAAGCTCTGTAAGCTGAACATAGAGCATGATATTTACATTGCAGAATTAGATGACTAATACATTTTGGGTAACAATGTCTCACGTAAGCTGCGGTGCTGTAACGATGCTTGACTAGGAGTATTACGGGTAGATAAACTAGACTAAATTTATCTTCGCCAACGAGCTGCCAAGTAGTGTGTAATCAGTCGACTATGCTCCCGGCTTCTAGCGAAATTGTTATTCCAGGGAGATGCAAGGGAAAATTTGTAAGGTGGTTGGGCATAATTTAACCAGCCCAAAAAGGTGGCATTTTACCAGATGGTGTCGTTCTAGCACGGGCTTTTATCTCTTCAAAGCCAGACAGTTTACTAGTAAGAGAGGTTAACTTATCTGACTGTGCCATCCATATAGAGGAGGGGGCACTATAGAGGTTTGCGAGCAGTTCTCACAGGTAATTCCAAATGTTCCAGAAACTTCTATCTTAAAAAAATACCGAATATACTCTACCAGATTATCTGGGATAACTGCTGTCAAAAACAAAATAAACCTCAACTGGCAGCAAGAGAAGACTGTATCAAAATTACTACAGATTAACAGAGGTGTTTTCTTTTGTGAGCCCCATGGCCTTGACAGAATTAATGCTCCATGTCATCACATTTAAACAGGGGATGCCAGACTCATAAAGCAGATATCAAGGCCACTAATGCTAGCTTCACATGAAGTGGTTGGCGGTATTGTGAGAAATATGAAGGATTTAGATGTGCTTGTTAAAGTTAAAGATGGTTCTATTAGATTTTGTGTTGATTACAACCAACTTAATAATGTGACTAGGAAAGATTCTTAACCACTCCTCAGGATAGATGACACACTGAATAGCCTAGCAGGTTCACAGTGGTATTCTACTTTAGACACGAAGAGCGGGTATTGGCAGTGCGAGGTGGCTCCGGAAGACCAAGAAAACATTGCCTTTTGTGTCCAAGGGGAAGGTACCTGGCAATTCAAGGTTATACCCTTTGAGTTATGCAATGCGTCCGCCACCTTTGAATAACTGATGGAGAAAGTTCTTCCCAGGTGTACCTAGACGACATTGTGTTCACGGGAAGAACATTTGAAGAACACCTGACGCACCTAGATTCTGTCTTTCAGAAAGTTCTAAGAAATGCCACCTTTTCCAAAAGATAATTAATTTCTTGGGCTATGTTGTGTCGACCCATGGGATTGAAACATATCCAGAGAAGACCAGATCAATATTGGTCTCTACAAAATGAGAAAGTTGAAACGCAAAGTTTCCTACGGCTTATGTGCTTACTACCGTAGATTTGTGCCCGGGTTCGCCACGATCACCAAGTCTCGGCATGAATTGATTGAACTACCTATGGTTTGGTGCAGGGCAATAAGCTGACTTCATACTTAATCTGTTCTGAGCGAAATATCAACAGAGACTGAGAGTTACAACACTCTCGCACAAAACTTGCAACTGATAAGAAAACAACCATATATTATATAAACGACAAAGATAGTAGTCTTAGAGGAAAGATAAGATATGCACAAAAAAGATAAGAACCCCAAGTTAAAACCTCTTATCTACAATGTTATTTCTTACAGGAAAATGATTGAACGCGACATGTAACAGTAGATCTAGTATTCTATTCATGTCACTTTGAGGTTGAGGTTATGTTACAGCAAAACAAAACCCACTCAACCGATTCCAGTCAAACAAACTTTATTGACATTTATACATTATACACAAGCTTTACATGACCAATAACATGCAAATTTCCAGTTGTACCAATTAGCTTACTATAAATCCATATTTCATCTCCAAGCTCAAATGTTATCTTCTTACGAGAAAACAGAAGAGGTGATGCATAAATGCTAATTACAGAAATCTGATTAACAACACCTTCATGTACTGGAACTGTCTTTCAACAATTTATATCATCGTAATATTCCAAGTGTGAATCATGATGTAAATAGGGATGATAATACATGTCGCAGGGTCGTTATTGTTGAAGAGAGTTATATACTTTCGACTAACATGTACAGATTATGTCTGCAGGGTGTAACAGCTAAGACTGGAAGTGGACTTTTGGAGTTCTGTTTTTGCCGTAAACATCATAATGCAGATAACCCTATGTTAACCAGTTTGGCTGAAATTGATCCACATCTCACTGTTAGTCTGTTTTCATTTTGCTGTTCAATCACGTAATTTTTGCGTGTGTATCTAAATACTATCCTCGTTGGTGGTTCTTTTGGTTACTCATTCTCTTTCTTATTTCCGTTTTATCTGTAATAAACGTACTTAGATTAGTGTGATATAATTGTTATCTTTCAAAGGTATGTTGTCAACAGGAACTATTGGCATTTATATAACGTACGTTTTTATATCACCCTCTAAGTATTATGTCGTAACATCGGTGGTAGTTTTTCATTAAAAGCAGTGAGTATTTAGTTTTACATGAAGACTTTAGGAATAATAATTATTAGGTGAAATTCTTTTTTTGTACATAAAACAATGTTGCCTAAATAAATGCTAAGCTCTTCCACCTATTTATCTGTTTTGCTAGCGATTTTAAATGCATTGACTTTTTACATCGTCGGAAAAACTGAGTAACCTAAATATTGTCTGAAATTGCCATATTTCGTGTTACATTTTAACTGTATCCTAAAATACAGTTATGCACCACGATGTAACCTGTGACATTTCCCCACTATTTGACATTTTGCAGTACAAACGTGTTTTTCTTCTCTATTGACAAATATAAGATTCTATTTATTTTACAAACTTTGTGTGTCAGAATAAATGTTCAGCAATTTTAACTATAAATATTTAAGTTTTTCAGTGCGGCGAAAAGCATTTTTAGGAACTAACCTTGTGTTAAATACGCAAGTGACTATAATTGTAATTTAACTTATGCAAATAAAGGAATTTTAAAGACACATTTTGCTGTATCACAAACGAGAAAATAGTATTTATTTATTTAATGTTTTCTTATGTAGCACCATTTTCAACATAAATGATAGATATGGTTAATTAACCTTCATTTTATATGGTGTTAATACAGATATAATATAATACCGGTTTTCCTTCCAATAGAAAGCACACAAAATTATGCTAAAAAAAACAGAAATTATAAAAGCAGATACGTTATTACTTTCTGTGTAACAAATAAAACAAATAATTTGTCACAATCTACTAATGTCATTAATTATTGGAGTAAAGATAAGACTTATATACGTATTTAGTTATTTATTATAAACTTCCAATTTTTAAAAAGGAAACCAAATTAGTTTACTTCTAAATATCTCATTTAATTAATTTGAAATTTTAATTATGTTTTATAGATTAAATTGATTTAGAGCTAAAGTGTGCCAGGAGAGAAAAATTACTTGAATATACTCGTTTTAAAACATTTAAAATGTGTACTGGTAACACATTTCGTTATTTTCTTTCTTTGTTGGAAATGAAAGTGAATTATATAGGCTACGTCTCTTAACTTGCGGCCGTCGTGCAAAGCAGCAATGGTTACTGCATTTTACTGGCGAGAGCAATGAGAAGACACTGACAGCTAAACCAAGCAGTGGGTAACGCTTCTTGAAACGGCTTTGAAAACAAAGAGATCGAAAACGAAATCTTTCCAAGGGACCTTTTGCCGATAATTTCGAGTTCCTCAGTTTAGCAGCGGACAGTTGAACGTGGAAATGTATGTGCTGTCTTTGAAGGAACCAGAAAGATCGATAGAAGAGCTGGTACTTTAGAGCAGCCGATCGCACACACATGTTGAGTAATCGTACAACGGACACAGCGACATTAGTAACATTTGAAATACTCGAAGTTAACGGCCATGGTGAGCGTTGAGGCCAAAACAAATCCGGTGAAGGCTTCGCCGTCCGTGAGGAGCGAACTCGACGGACAGCGGGCCCGAGGTGGTGCAATGGTTAGAGCGCTCACCCTCCCTCCCCCCTCCACCGCCAACAAGGCGAACCGGGTTCAATTACCGCAGGGGTCACTCCCATATGTTTGCACGTAGGAATCATGTCGGACGACGCTGCTGGTTGGAGGGTTTCTCAGGATCTTCCTTTCTCCTCGTCCTAACATTCCGGTGCTGCTTCATATTCACCAAACTTCACCCTCATCCGCTCTCAAGACCTCGTCAAGAACCTAACAAATCACTACACTCAAATAACAGGATCTGTTTTCAGCATCTGGAAGCATGTGGTTTCATCTCTAATGACCCCTTTTTCAACACGCAACATTAAAAGACGACTTGGAAGAAGTATACTTGTATCCTTGACGTACATTTTCACCGACATCCATTGACATTATAACAATAGCCACTTAGCAGTTTTGTCATAAACGACCGGATGGCTGAGGTAACTTGATGCGTCGTATTTCATGACGAATAAGTTACAAGTTTTTTTTTTAACCCGGATGAAAACCTACTTCTGAAAACTCCGTGTTAATTAGAGGAGAATTATCTGTTCACTGGAGACCGGAGATAGAGGCGTGTTTGTTCATTTCCTAAGACGAAGTTCGAGCTGCATCCCTAAGTTCTCAACTCCAAAAAGGGACTTGTAGTTCCTGTTGTAAATCTATTGCTCTCTCACTGACCTGACCTAATCCTCACATTTGAACTGTTATTGGAGGTGTCTCCTCTGAACAGAGTGGACATTAACGTCTGCTTGCCGTACGTATCTGTCGTGCTCAGGTTGTCAACTCGTGCTGCGAGCGAGACCTCCTCTTTGTACGGTAAAACAGCTAGCGTGGCTTTGCCTTCACAAAGGAAGCTACTCATCTCCGCCAGCCATCGCCATTACTTTACTTCATTATTCCCGAGCTGAGCATTTCACAGATAACTAAAACACGGACAACGTGTTTTAAACCCACGCTAACATTTAACCCTGTGTTGTAAAGGAAGATTGCATAATTACATTCGGTACAGAGAAGCTTTCATGGCTTCACAGGAATATTTTTCACATCAAGTACCTTGACCTACATAGACACATGCGTACGTTTATTTAAATAAAAAAAAACCTCATTTTAATATCACCTTGGCTTAAACAAAAACATAATTAAACGCCCGTTGTAAAGTACAAAAATATGATGTGATTTCTGATACCTTCTTCACGTAACTAATTTTCCTTTCCCAAATAAAACAAATTGTTTTATTCGCATGGAAATATGTTTTGTAGGTAGCATTGAACAAACGAGTTTCAAACAATGTAGACATGTTTAAATACATGTTCTTGTTCAGTTCATTCAAAGTTAGGACATTTTGGCGTCAATTCTGCTTATCTTAATACAACCCCGAGACTGCCAATCTGTATGCTCTGTCACCTCGGATATATTTTAACCCTGGAATGAAATACACCAAACTTGTCACACTTGAGAACTATTTCTAAATAGACAACAATACTTAAAGTATTTTCAGTCATATGAAATAGTTATGACAAAAATTTACAGCATTAATGTTTTGAGGTCATTTGTATTGTCCAAGAGCTTAAGTAACGATTTTCAAAAATCACAATTTATATATAATTATTTGACCCACGTGAATTTACACGATTTTTTTTCTGGCGACCACCGCACTGTCGCAGATTAAATACACGAGTTTTAAAAGCTAAGATAACATAATTGCTCATTAAAAATATTATGGATTATATGTGGGTATAACGTTCCTTTAACACATTAGAGAAGTAACTTATGTTAAGCTATTTTATAATCAAAATATTTTGCTTAGAAAACATACTTAGTGAAACTCTTTTTGTTGTTACTGATCAAGAGCATACCAAATTTTCTAAGTTATCAGTAAGTAATACTTTTCACCATAAATTATAAAAAAATTTGGTGTATAGATTAAACCACGTGCTAATAAGAAAATAATATGGTTGATACAGGTGGAAAATATGAAGTATTTATCTTAAAAATATTATTATTTTTTCACTCTTATGTTACGGATAGACCTTAGACACATGTTAAAAACAGTACCTTCATTTAACGCGCAATGTTAACATAAGCACTGGTCATATTTCCCAGCCAACGAGCAAAAAAACTCGTGCTCCATAAGTTTGACCTTGCTAAACGCTCAACGCCTGTCATCGCGTCTACCTTCAATACAAACTTGTTTGGCGGTTGTAATCCACAGCTTAAAAGGAGTTTGGAATTCGCGTCAAATACACGTGTTATCGTTATTGAAGAACAATTATGTCATCAGAGCAAAGTTTGTGTGTGGCTGTTGATGTGGTACTGTGTTTCCGAATGTTCTGGAGGTCTGGCCTGCGACCCTAGGCTCGGAGTACGCAGGAAAGGTGTAGGCCGGGTATGTAAGGCGCTACGCGAACTGGGGAAGGCCGAGTCCGGGACTCGGTGCCGCGCGAACGTCGACCTAATGAAGCATCAGTTAAGTATGATTCAGGACTGTTTATTTCACCCTGGTGAAGCTGCAGTTAGCATATTTCTGCAGGCAGAGGTCATGGACTTTGCCACTGGCAGTGTAGAGTTGATGCATAGAATAATTTTGCAAAATGAACTGATTTACTTAGTGTCTGGCAGTGATATATTTGTATTTAGAAAAAAATTAGGCCAACTGAAGTAAAGAGCTTCGTTTCTGGCGGAAATGAGTTGGGAATTGGCATTCATTCGCTGTAATAGTGGACTCAGTATTAGGCGGAGATTCGCTCTGGACATTGTAATATTGGAGTGCGGGAGAGTCGACATAGACTTTCGTTCCCTACACTGGTTAAGTAGTTCGTCCAGTGGAAGAAGGGGGAGCATTGTTAGCCAGCGTTGAACACTCATGTTGTGAATTGTAATTATTCTACTTAACATGCTGTGAGTCTGGGCAAGTACTACCTGCATGTAAAGGTGTTGGTGAGGAGAGTATCCCCGGCTGTGCCTTGAATACTGAGTGCACGGTGAGGGAAATACCCTCGCCTTGCTACGTATTATTGATGGTTACATTAGACATATGCTGTGGAGCAATGCCATCACCATTGGGGTTTATGAGGGGATTACTCCCGGCTCATGTGACTACAGAGACGGATTTGCTTTGTGTGGAGGACTGAAGGGAAGCGATGCTTGGTATATTGTGGGATCTTCTGGTCTTCAGTCAAAGGCTTGGGCAGAGAATGTATAATTTTAACGTTTAAGGTTTGTTTATTGATGGATATCAGGTTTATGGTCTCTATTGTAATACATGTAGTATTGATTGTTATGTTATGGTCAACGATTTGTGATTGTAACGCACAGTTGGGAGTGTTGTAATTGCAATTTCTACTAACGCCACAGTTGCTTGTTCATAACACACCTAACTGTTTGCTGTTCCTTTGTAATTACTCGCGCTCTGTCGAAGGCCAAAGTTCCAGTGTCAAGTGAAATACTGTTATATAGCCGATAATACCACAAGTAATATCTGGTAGAAAATATGTTTGTTTTAATACTATGAGTAGTTTAATTTATTCCGGGATGTTATATATCAAATTAATGTCCTAATGCTTTTGAGGTGGCGAACAATAGTCACAGAAAAATGGAACGAAATGAATATTAAAAATAAAATAATTTGTTTATTTAGGTTGTACTGGATTTAAATGACATTTTGATTTTAGAACCATCTGAAATACGTGTAAAGAGATATTTTACTTTACTTTTCAAAAGTATGAAAATATTTATAATATATCTAGAGTCTCTTCTCTATTTCAAACTTGTATTAATAAATTCTGGGTGTGTATCGACGTTATGCGTACCATATAGTGAAACCATGACTTAGAATGAATAGATGTTTTCGTCTGAACTTTTTGATAGTAAATATAAATACACTATTGATGTGCTCCAAATTAAACACACTTTTTCATAGTTAGATACAAGAAAATAATTCAAGTACCTCTAAAAAAATTATTTTTGTCTTCTTAAGTACACCTTGCAATACATGTATAAAAGTATAATATGCTTGCTAAATGATGTGATAATATAAGTTGTTGTATATTTTTTTTTTCTGGCTAAGAAGCATGGCCAGTTTTGAAATTATAATATGTAGATGGGTTTTGAGGAAAATTAGTCAAGTGTATCTGCACAAATCAATTAAACGGTATGGAATTTGTGTTCGCTCGCTATACACTGAGTTGTGATTTTAGAAATTAGTTACGAAGAATTAATGTCCTGTCGCTTAGTAAAAACATATTTCCTTAACAACTATTAAAATATCATGTGCTGGGAGGTGTAAAGTGCTAATACGCAAAAACCTAAATGACGTTCTTAAGTATTATTAGGTGTATTTTGTTCATCAGTAGAGACAAAATTAATAAAGTGATGTGTGTATTTCTTGAAAACCTTAGTGTGTCTCTAGCAGTTATAAGACGCACAAGGAAAGGTTGTGGCAGGTAGCTTTTATCCCGGATTTTCAACCGTTGCTTTGCTCTGATGCGACAACAGCTTCTGTCGAGTGTCAAAATGCCAGTCGTTTCATGTTGTAGGGGAAAAGGCGGGGATGAAAGTCTAAACTAATGGTGGGTACGTAGTTGTCAACCCAGATAAATCACCAATACTTAAAACTCTTGTATTCTAAAATAACGCAAATGAAACTCTTTCACTTTCCCAGGGATAGAATGCGTACGTGTTATGAGCTTAGGGAAGTGGAAACCCAAATAATTCATACTAATAATATTGTGTTTGAAACGATTCGAATGCGGGGAGCCTTGGTGGTGTAGTGGTTTAGCCTTTTCGCCTCCCACCCAGGCGAACCGGGTTCGATTCCCAGCCACGTCACTCCCTGTTTTTCGCACGTGGGAATCGCGCCGCACAATGCAGCGGGTTTTCTCGGGGATCTCCCTTCCCCCTCCCCATCATTCCGGTGCTGCTACACACCTCACCTCGCTTCACCCTCATTGGCTCTCAAGATATAAATGTGAAGAGCAGCCCAAATATTTTCACTCACTCAAGATTAAAATTTATTAAATTATATATTTTTTTTTTTGCTAGTACGACTTGCAAAAATGTTTAAGAAAGTTGTTTCGGCCATTATAGTCAGACATACATACAAACATGAACTTTTTTTACAAATGGTAACGTTCCTATTATACGTAGAACTAACTACAACTGTAGTCTATTCGCGGATTCTTCACAATTTGTGAGTCAGGACTTCGAAAAATTACCCCATGTATGATATAGTTATTTCCAAATTATGCCATGTATCACAAGCATTTTAAATTTTTGATCTTAAAAGTAACTTTTTTTTTGTTAAATTGAAATGTTTAATATATTTTATTGATACGTTATAATGCTTTAATTATATATACGTAATATATATAAAAAAACATTGAGAAAACGTGTGTATTGGTAGCTCCTAGTAACAAATAGTTCCCATTCAAAATATCATTGCAACTAAGTGCACACGAATTAGGTGCGTTGACATTTAGTGTAATTTTATAGACTTAGTTAAGCTTAGTTTGCAAAGGCTGAGGAATATTATGGAAGTAGAACTTTAGCAGTTCTTCAGAAAAGTGTAAAGTAACCGTGATTGGGTTATAGTCTAACTATCAATATAAATGCATTTATATGATGTCTCCTGTATGAGAAATATATCTGAAAATATTTCAATATTCCTGTTAGCTGACGTAGACTTATTATGATGTACTAGTAAAATCACCGATGTTAAACATCCGTGATATAGAGTGTAAAAATTCTTTACTCTTGTCGAATAGCTTTTGCACTAAAATTAAACGTTTACGTGTTACCGGTTGTTTTGATATGCCTTGTAATAGCACGGGACTGTTTCCATTATTGTGGTACCACTAAACTACTGCATCCTGCTCACTAAAATACAAGTACTCGTTAAAAAATAATTTCAACAAGCACGAGTATATTTTATGTGTAACAATCCAACTTCAAATAACTCCATATCAAGTAATAAAAATACAACCGACGAGATACAACCACGCAAATCCAAGTTCTATTTGGACTAGTCTCCTGTAGAATGTTAGTGTATAAAGTTTTAGGTATACATTCATTGCCATAAAAATTGAGGCACCCAGAAGCAGACCTCAAAACGGAAATAAACTTTTCATGGGTAATGCGGGCGATAACAAAAAATATATAACAGCCAGACAAATCAGAAATTCTTTAAGGCAAAATTTTACATTTAAAAATACACCAAGTAAACGGTTGTACCACGCCTAGAGTGAATTTATGGAGCTATAGAGTTCGGCATGGGGTCATTGCGCCATACAGTCTTTTAATGCTATCCTGTAGAATGTGATTCCATACTAGTTGCAAATAGCACTCCAGATGCTTCGGGTCACTTTTTGGCTGAAGCTGCTATCCCAGCAGACTCCATGCTCGATATATAGGCAACAAGTCTGGGGACCTGGCTGGCAAAGTAAGGATGTTGGCAGCATGAAGGCAGTCCTGGGAAACCCATGCCGTACACTTGGGCGGGAATTTCCCTTTTAAGAAATTGACTTCCCTGAGCAAAGCCGTGAAGGGAAGCACATGAGGTCACAAATCTCCTGAACAAACCCACTGCGCTTTAAAGGGGCCGCGGTAGTTCAGTAGTTAGAGTGCTCGCCTCCCACAAAGGTGGACCGGGTTCTATTTTCGGCGGAGTTGCCCCTGGATTTTCGCATGTGGGAATCGCGACGGACAATGCCGCTGGTCGGCGGGTTTTCTCGGGGATCTCACGTTTCCTCCCACCCTTTCATTCCGGCGCTGCTACATACTCGCCTCGCGTCACCCTCGTCGGCTCTCAAGACCGCAAAGCCAAGAGCCGCCTATATATATTCATTCACTCGTCACTTTAAAGGAACGGAATACGCAGAATAGTGGGAGATTGTTCCTCGCATCATTAATCCACGTTTTCTGGCACTCTGTCGCTTAATATTTAAATCCTTATTTGTGTGCTATCCAGTGCCTCTCCGTACTCGAGTTACGGCTGTTGTCTATCACTAGAAAGTACCTAGATTAGCCGCAAAGGACAAATCGTCGCCGGTCCTCAGTCCTTCATGCAACCAGATTGCGAGTAAATTGCGAACGAAGTCGTTGTGGTCAACAGAAGACCGCACACACGCATTTTAAAATGCCAGTTCAAACATTTTCCTATTCATAGTCGTCAAGTTATAGCAAATATTTTTTACAGCCTGTCATAAGTTACGATAGAATATATTCTAGTTTTTTAAACCACTATGATTATATTCGGGAGACAAAATTTCCAATTTACTCCAATGGGAAATTAATTTCTGAAGCGTAGAAAAGCTTTCGCAACCAAGATTACAAGGATATCTATTAGAATCCCAAGCAAGCTATGTGTTTAGATGCGTACATTTCTTACAGTCAGATTTCAAGTATCTTAGAACAAAGTTGCCCTTAGATTATCCAACCAGTATAAATACAGGAGCGATAACAGTTTTCATCACAGCGGAGGACTTGTATGATGCCAACTGTAGTTTTTCAGTAATGAATATCGTATCTCTCTTAACGGCACTGATAGAAAGGATTTTCTTGTTATTTTTATTGCATGGGATATATTTCCTTCACAACACAAACAACCTTCCCCTCCGGGCGCATACGGTATCTCATTTTGCACGAAAAGTTCAATATTTATGGAGTTTTTTTCGGAAGAGACTTTTAAGCAACGTTAGCAAAAATATTTCCACCTGAACCATGTTCATAAGGCGTTGCAATCTTTAACGTAAAAGTAAAGGAATTCGTGGCAAGTCCGAGAAAAATATGTTCCGACCAAGGAAAAGAAAATGCCTTATATAAAGACTTAACAGTTAATGGAGCTGGTGAGTGGAGAAATTTGGGCGGCTCTTAACATCGACGTCTTGAGAGCCGATCGCAGTTAAATGAGAACTTTGTAATTACCTGCTTGGGGTGTACTTTTACTTTTTAATTTTTATCCTTCTTGTGTCTGTATAAATAATATTGCTATGATCCTGATCACTTTTATTGTGTGTGGTGTCGCGGTGGTGAAACGGCTAGAGCGTTAGCCTCCTACCAAGGCGAACCAGGTTCGAACCACCGCATGGTCGCTCCTGGATTTTAGCACGTGGGAATCATACCGGGTGATGTCGCTGGTCAGCGGATTTTCTCGGGAGTCTCCAGTTTTCTCCAATCTTGCATTCCGGCGCTGCTCCATACTCATCTTGCTTCTCAAGACCTCGTTGTTACGAGCCGCTTAAATCTCTTTAATCGACTCTCCCTTACTCATTCGTCAGTAAATTGAAAAAAGTGGAATTATTAGGAAAGTAAAATTACCAAAGTAACCCTACAACTTCTAATATCTAAATTCATGCTCGAGACATGAAAACCTGATGGCTCCACCTGGTCGAAAATGGACTCGAGCGATTGTAAGTTACTTCTGCTACATGCGAAAACACTTGGAAGTCGTTTCCTGATGCACACTTTCTGGTACATGCTGTAACGCCAAGAACTCTCGAACATTCCTGAGTCAGTCCGAAGAAAGTGAGCCTCCGACACTCACCGCCACATTCAAAATAATACACAAGTGAAAACTTTTTGAAACCTTCTCACTTAGAATAATAGTCAATAAATGTATTTTATTGTGGCCTTTGACATTAACTTTCGAGTCCGGTGTGTTTGTTACTTACGTGACAATAAATAATTTAAATTTTAGTGGAAGATAAAAAAATGGCAGATAGAAAAAAAATACCCAAGGTCTCAAAATTACTCACTTTACTATGAACCGCGTAAACTAGCGTTAATTGGCATTCGCACGTGCAAGACTTGATATCGTTAATGAATGTGTACCTTCAATATTTAATGGTTGGCATTTGTAGGTTTGAGTTAATTATTTGAGGCAAAGTTTAATGGAGACACTTCGACAGATTTATTGAAACTTAAAACAACGCTCCATTAATATCAATTATTTTCCACTTTGCACAGTTATTATTGGTTTAACACATCCTAGTATATTCAAGGGGGTTTTAGTGTTTTGAAAACGTACTTAGCCTAACGAAACTTTCTTTAGAGTGTACAAGTTTTTGTCATAAGAGGGTAGTTATTTTTACTTCATTTTTGTCCCACTGAAACACGTGTTTAGCGGAAATATTTCATCAAAGGAAAAGTGGATCTCAAAATGCTATAGGTACGTAAAAATATATTTTCTTGCAGAAGTTAAATTCTATAAGTCCAGTACTTACCTCCACGAGTTCGTGTTTCAAGTAAGATCACTCTTTGAATTTAAAATATTGGTTTGGTTCTATATAATTTATTTTATAATAAACATCTACCAATTAAGAAAATACTTCATCGCGTTCAATTATGAGAGAAAATATATCCTAAAATTCTACTTTTTAATAACAAAATATAAAATTTAAAAAAATTTACATTTTTTAAATTAATTTATTTTTTGGAAAGAAAATTTCTTTTTACAACTACAATATGCAATGAACACAAAATATTGACTTTTAGAACCGGATATAAATAAGTAAATTATAATTGTGATTTTTAAAACTTTTCTTTTCACGTAATTCGAATTGTTACAAAATTCTAACAACCACTTTCATACTCTTTAGGTTGCATCGCCATATTCTGAGCAGTGATTACTAACACGCGGATTTTTTGTTTCTAGACATTCACTCTGGCGAGAAATCATCTTGAATCGCTATGAAAATGGGAAGAGACTTAACAGCTTTCAGAAATATCATTAATGTACTCTCATGCACGAAATTAACAATATCACAATATACTACTTTGTTACGTATTTTTTTCTCTTATTACGTGGCCATTTTGTCTAAGATTTAGGTCCTTATCAGTACGTATTTGTATTGCACATTCTGCTTTGCTGTCGTCATATTTGCTGTGTACTGCTGTAAGGATCAGGCATTAAATATTTACGAACGTTTCCATTTGACGCTTTTTTTCACTTTTCGCTACGGGATTTTATTTTCAGTACAAATAAAATGAATAATACAAACCTGGTTAGATTGCTGGCACTTTTAATTTATATTTTTTTCATTTACCCTGTATAATGTACTGGAAAACCGAATAAAATACACAATAAAAATTTTACTAAAAGAGGACAAATAAATGATTATTATAAACATAATACTTACGCCTAATGCTATAAAGTGTAAAAAGGCCTACACTATATGCTTTGAACTATTACATCAAAGAACAGCGACCGAGTATGGTAACGTAGCTATTTTCCTAAACAGACACCTGGTTTGTTGAAACTCATAAAAGCAGTAGAGCCAATAACACACTTAGATAAAGTAACGTTTGGAATACATTGCAAATTGACGTCAGTAAATTGTTTTTTTTTTTCAACACTTAAAATCTACTCTTTTCTGCGTATTTATGATGNTCCAGTACAAATAAAATGAATAATACAAACCTGGTTAGATTGCTGGCACTTTTAATTTATATTTTTTTCATTTACACTGTATAATGTACTGGAAAACCGAATAAAATACACAATAAAAATTTTACTAAAAGAGGACAAATAAATGATTATTATAAACATAATACTTACGCCTAATGCTATAAAGTGTAAAAAGGCCTACACTATATGCTTTGAACTATTACATCAAAGAACAGCGACCGAGTATGGTAACGTAGCTATTTTCCTAAACAGACACCTGGTTTGTTGAAACTCATAAAAGCAGTAGAGCCAATAACACACTTAGATAAAGTAACGTTTGGAATACATTGCAAATTGACGTCAGTAAATTGTTTTTTTTTTTCAACACTTAAAATCTACTCTTTTCTGCGTATTTATGATGAACGAAGTCTCACGAGATAAACAACCCCCCCCCCCCAACCCAACACTCCTTGGACTGTACAAAGGGACAAGCTAGGGGCATATTAAAGTTTGCCAAAATACATAATTATGAGAAATTGTTGTTTTTTGAAACAAAAGCTCGGGCGTAATTAAACTGCGGTTTTTAATCAACGTTGTAAGTGGTATGCCTTGATCTTGGATGTACTATCTAGTGTTTGGCGTGAGTGTAAACGCCTTTGCTAACATTTTCCTAACGTTTGCACTTATACGAATGTAACAATAAACAAAAGTTACTTTTCATTGTTTATAAATGGACACTTTTAAAATATGAAATACAATAAATAATAATGATATATATTCTTTTAGCGTGATGGTGAACGCAATTTTTTTTCCGTTGCAAACCTGTTNGGTGAACGCAATTTTTTTTTCGTTGCAAACCTGATGTGATGTTGCTAGAAGCTGTCAACTATCTTGCGAACGATACTTGAAATGCAGAAGGCAAATATTGATGATGCCAATATGTAAATTCGCTTTATTGTTTAATCGGGCAAACATTNTGTGATGTTGCTAGAAGCTGTCAACTATCTTGCGAACGATACTTGAAATGCAGAAGGCAAATATTGATGATGGCAATATGTAAATTCGCTTTATTGTTTAATCTGGCAAACATTTACCCTAATGATTAAAATTTACTAAATTCCACTACGTTTTGTTAGTTTGTTATAAATTACTTTTGTACCTAAGTGATACTGAGTTTCACAGGCATGCGCACTTTGATATACATTACATTTCTTTCTCTGTGTAGTTTAAATCTATTGGCTTGATTATTTTTATGTATTTTGCACATTCTGTTAATTATTTATAACATAATGTTGCTATTGTTAGTGACTATTCCCAGTCCCATCTACAAGAATGACGAATCACGTAACACATTTGCCAAACATAATAATAAGGAGAGACGTATATTCTAGCATAGCCAGCAGATTTTCGCTTTTGTAAACCAAAGTCATGACGAATATTTCATAACGCCCATTAAATTATTTCGCTTCCTTCTTTGTTTGAAGTGGGGATCCTTAAAGAAGACGGCACAAAGCCTTAGGCAAATGTAATAGTCATGTCAATTTCAACGGCTGTTAACAAGTCCTGTAACATTTTAACAAGTCCTCTTTACTAATCAAAGGCGAACGCTTAGAAATAAATTTTTGAACCTAGGAGAAAGCACAACTCATAATGAAATATTTTATGCATTCTACGTACGTATATTTATGTTAACGCAGACATAAAGTTTCTTAAAGGGAAAACTATTTGCACTGTGCCTTGATTCAAACCATTTTACAACTCTTAAATCATTCCCTATGATTATGTAATAAAAGACGGCTAACAAATATCCTGAATTATCTCATTATTCTGACGTTGCTACAATGAGCAGTGCAGTGCTATTGAATATCCTTTTTCTTAGAAATGCACCCCTTTATTAACACAATGAGAAAAAAAATTATAGCTATTGTTTGAATGAAAAACTTAAGAATGATTCTTTCAAGACAATTTACCGACTGTATAATACAAAAATTATTTAAATAAATATTTTTAAAAATATTTCATTTTTAGTAACTTTTTCCAGATGGACTGCGTAACTACGCATTAGTTTACCTGAAAACAGTTTCATGAAATAATTTCCTGTACTAAAGTTTAATCATTAATATTTTAATAATGTAATCTATTTTAGCTCATAAAATGACACGGAGATAATGGCGTCACTTTTGTAACTACCATCAGTATATGACTTATAATACGGTGTTTCAGTAACTGCGCTATTTTAGTAGAATTCTATTAGAGCATTGCTATAATGATTCTAATATCAAATATAAAGCTGTTAATGTAAATTATTGCGCGATGTACTTCGAAAATTTTCAAGGTTTAATTAAACATACTGAGCTAATTACGTCAGTTGTAACTAGCGGAAATATAAACTACAATACGTGATTTAAACCGCTGATTCATTTTAGATAAAAATACTTACAATAAATTGTAAAGAAAGCTAATTGACGTGTAAAAAGAGCCACCAAAAGAATATGGGTTTCATAAAATTCGGTTTTCCTGATAAGGCTCGTCCTATCCGAAATGCAGCAAGATGAACGAGTTGCTGGACGACAAGCGAAAGAAGTGAGAGCACAGAATAGAAAGAGACCACGAATAGGAATCCACAGGGTGACTGACGTGCGTGGGGATCTTAAAACAAACTAGCTTATATGGGTGATCATTCGTCTAACTGGCAATCCAAGAGATTTCGTTATGATTCATTAACCGCGGACAAGTCACGCAAACTGCAACTAATCGTCTGTTTCCAGGCCAAGGAAATAATGAGAAACGCGTGGCAGCGATTATACGTTGCACCAGCGGATATCTCCACATGCCAGCACATTATATATATATATATGAATATAAGTGACACAGCCATCACAGCCATGTTCTTATTTGTTAACGGGGCGCTCTTAGACATGACGGCCATTCCGCACCCCGGCCGCCCAGTAGGCGGGGAAGAGGGATCACGCCCCCTCATCGCAGACATTACCAGCGCTCACCGAAATTGACCAAATCCGTAGCTACAACCTGTTCATCAGGCCGTACCGAGCGTAGCCCCGATCTGATTTACTAGATCGCACCAAGCGTGTTCTACCACAAGGCCCGAGATCCTAGCACTCAGTTTACCAAACGTGTGGTCTGGCCGGAGTACTGCCCACACCCCTGACGTCATCACAGGGACGCCCCCGGAGCAGTGCCCTGCTCACCGCCCGGCTCCTCAGGAAGAGGGGGAATCTCTCAGAGCCTCCTCCAGCATGCGGAGTCAACCACTGCCAGCACGAGTCCAACCTCACCTGATCTGCACACCAGAGAAAACCTCTGGATGGGCCAACCAGATCATCCCGTGCTACCACTTATTTCCCATGGCACTCGTGGGTTTTCCAATGCCTAACCACCAGTGCCGCCACCCACGGGCAGGGAGACGCCAGTTCCCTCCGAAATATGTGGCACATCAGGTATCCGGGACAATTAAGCACTTCAGAAGCAGTACAACGCATGGCAACACCTTGAACGGAGTCTGCGTGTGAACCCCACGCCGAGAAGTGCGCTCCCATGCGAGACAGCTTGACGCGGAGGTCGTCGCTTCCCTCGCAACAATTAGTCTACAGCAACGACGCCTGCAGGTTACACTCCATTCACGGTTACTCAACTTCTCTGAAGCCCTGCTGAAGTTACAATCCCATGATATTCCACCGTCGAATGCAAACAAAGCGTAACCGAGTTTAGAAAATTACACCGAAGGGATTGTGCTCCGCATGCGTGGGCACTCAGTGTAATAACATTTTGCATGAGAACATTTCTTACTAATCATAACGAAAATACATACTTTCAGTTTTATTCATTATAATTATATATTTATTGCTTTAATTTATAGACCGCTAGGTAAAATATAAGTATAAGTTCAATTTAACCAGGAATAATGTTATTTTACGTTAAAACATTTATAAAACGTTGGTGATACATGACGTATTTAATAATACAAAGCTATTAGCTCTGGCCAATACGTTGTAGCGGGACGTCGGAGTTCGAAATACATCTATTCAACGAAATACGGATAAATTATTGCAAATAATTTTGTAGATTAGCGTGAATATCAGACGAAGTAAACTGGTAATTTCGAACGCCCCATGGTATTTTTTATTTCGAATAATTATTTCGAATTATAAGTATCATGATTACAAACTCTCGCGTGAAAGGGAAGGACAGATTTTTCGATTCTATAAATTGACATTTTAACTTATACAAATGACTAAAAAAAATGTGTTAACATAAATAAATCACAAATGTTTCCCGCAGGAACACTAGTTATCTGAAACCTCACATGTGAAATGTTATCGTTTCGCTTTACAATCGCATATCCAAGTTAGCTTGCAGCTTCGGAATAAAAGAGTATTTTTTTTTAGTATTGACTGTAAAAACAACGTTCAAATGAAACGCAAACGTTGTATTCTATGTGGAAGCCAACGAAAGTTTTGAAACTCAACAAAATTGGCAGGCAACCTTCGTTGGAGGCAAAAATTACGCGCTGGTAACAAAGCTGTATTCGTCCAGTTGGCGTATGAATATGGCCGTTTACTCTACATTTTCTCGGAGGCAGTCAGCGGAAAACATATAGCATTGTGCAAATTGGAACGAGAGTTGGTTTACTTAATTTCACCTCGTGTTTGCAGCGCCTTACGCAAGCAAACTAGATTTGAATTTCAACCTCACTCGGAAGCGGGCCGGCACTGGCTTGAGAGGACAATGGAAGCACTGATATAATATGTATCAGGAACAGCTTACTTCTCCAGTTGAAATGAAAAAAAGGATATTATACGGAATTTTATTGCACGAAAAAGTAAAATACTGTGACATAGATACACTTTTGTCGTGTTGTACCATGCCCAAAAAAATTAATGAATTTTGTCTCAGAAATTGTTTTAAATTTTTAAGTGTAGTCTAAATATAATTAATAGATAATAATAAAGTGGTTCTGGTATGTGTAATAAAGTAAAAATTTTGTTTGTCCCTGTTAAATATTGGGTTATGAATAAGGTTTCAGTCATATTATAAGCTAATTCACCATGTAATATAAGTACACACATATTTGATGTTTAAAACCTTGTTTACACTGAATTGCAGTTTATAAAAGCAAAAGCAAAAGAAACAATTTAGAAAATTTTTGTTCTCGAATATAAGAGAAAACTGAAATACGTAATGTTTAGAGTGGCAAAACACCATATTTTGTAGCTCATGAAATTCTACCCCTTAACATCATTTGAAAGCATTTATATTTCTCTTTTAAAAATATTTACCTAACGGTTTTTTTAACAAAAATGTATACATTTTTCTTTATTATTTTTTAAACTTTACGTGACCATATATTGCAGAATTCGGAAAATGTCTCATAAACATCTAAATTATTTTTCGTATTATCTTTTTTGTTTACAATAAAAGTCTTGTTATTTATTGGATGGAGATAGAGGGGGGGGGGATCAACTTTATTAGGCGACACCAATTTTCATTCGAGCTAAAGTGTTCATATTTCGGTTACGTATGATGAAAAATGCTTTATTTACAACATATTTAGCTAATTATTTTCATAAAATACGTTTGATACACTGTTATGGCAATATTATCAAAGAACAACAGAAACTGCTATGCAGGGTTGCATATTATAATTTTTTGAGAGATTTTCCTTCTGCTCTATTAAATTACGTATACTTCCAATATACGTGAATACAAAAGTTACACTGAGTACCAAACTCTGGAATGGTATTAGGATATATTTAGTCGACTGTTCTTGTCAACCGCTTGTATGAATGACATTTTCTGTGAAGGAGTACAACCACCTTCAACTCAAACATTTCTAAATTAGTTTGTAGTTAAAGTAGCATTACCTGGTCTACATTTTATATTGCAATAATGAAGGTACCTTATTTAATTTTTAACCTATTTTCATTTTTATACATTGGTTTATGATATCTCTTTTCTGTGCCTACCTAAGTGGCCCTGAAATGTTAGGAATGTATACAACGGATTAAGTTAAACTCGCAGTAATTATTGTACCGAGTGAGGACACCCCACGTAAAATTTAAAAAATCCAAAAAGTCCCAAACAATCTACAAAAAACAAACCAAAAAATATACGAAAAAAATGCTATTAAAAATTAAAAAAAATTATGAAAAATATTAAGTTATTGAAAATTATTAAAAATTATAAAAAAAATTTAAAAATTTATACTAAAAAAATTTGAATTTCCGGAGGTCCCGCTCTTCTCCACTCCACCTTTACATATTCCACCATTTTGGTGGATACAGTCCACCATATTGGCAGGCGTCACAGCCACCGTCCGCCCTATAAGTTTTTTTCGTTTGTTATTTTTTATACATTACTGAAGTTTGTCTCTCACCTTCGTTCGACCGCCAACTTGGTTTTTTTGGTTTGTCATTTATTTTACATTGCTGGTGCTGTCCCCAGCACTGGGCCAAACAAACGACTGACCCCCTCCACTCCCCCCTTCCAAAATATTTTAACAAAATTTCTCAAAGGCTAATTTACTCGGGTGTTTTCGGAAACCTTCGTTAGACCAATCGGCAGCCTACTTTAATCCTCCGGAATTCAGTCTTTTTTTCTCTTATAAATGTTCTCTTGTTGTCCGAGCGGCCATAAAATCCTTTCGGAAATTTTGGCATTTGGAAAGGTGCGCTCGCTTAGTGCATTGGACAAACGGGACGAGTTACCGTACCTGCCGAAAGAATTTCTCCTGGTCTACGCACCTTACGAAATTTCGACCGTATTGAAGTATTTACCGGCCTACCAGCAGCAGGACGAAGACATACGGGACTGCCTCCTGTGCAAGTAGTGTTTCGAGGGCTGCACCAATTCTGTTCCTGACACCCCGCATCGCAGGGGTTGGTGCAAGGCCCGCCAAGCTGCTCTCGTAACGTCTGCGCACGTCGAAGACGACGTCGCCGTCGAAGACACCCTCCCCGTGCAAGCTATCTATCTAGTCGTAAACTGTAACCGTGGAAGATGCTCAAGAAATTTACTGGCAAGCTCTTCCCGGCGTGGAAACCAACCCAGAACACAAGTGCCTAATATGTATGACCTCGATAAAGTTTCATATCAATTTGTAAAAAAAAAAATTGAAATTCGAAGGGTGAATGAGAACCTAATTTTTTTATAAAACAAAAAAATATTTAGTAAACAAAATGTTTTCTAAATCCAAGGTTTTCTCTTGTTGGACTCTTACACCATCAAGCAGAATGCCATATCGTACAGCGACGAAGATGAGAAAACGAAATATTTCACTTGTTTATTAGCGTGTCCAAGGCAGCACCATGACCGCACCATGCAATAGTTGTGCCGCCTACAGACGGACTGAGGTGGGACGAGGGGAATATTTCGTACGAACAAATTCTGGCCATGCTGGACTCTGCCATAATTCTGTATTATCCCTTGTATGTGTTTGGAAGACGCCAAAAGTCGGGGATTCGCAATGTGTGCCCCATCGGAACCAACTTTGTAGATCTTCTCAAGCATTGCCGCTGCCCATCGTTTCGACAGCTCGTCGAGACGTACGCCACAAGACTTAACGAGGGCAAAAATCAAAGATATTGCTGTGGACCATTCAACGCCGAAGCCCTAAGATTGCAAACTAATGACAACCCGTGGCATATTAAAAAAAAATTCTAAGGACTCGATTGTACATTAAAATAAGCATTACCCGTGTAATGCCCTGCAGGACTCGTAAAAGAAATACGCGTAGAAAAAGTATTAATTTTATTATACAGAAAAATAATATTATTAATGTAATGTGTGTGCATAAATAAATGTGTTTAATGCAATATATAGATATTTTTTACCTCGAGTAATGTCTTGTTCACATAAGATTTAAAAAAAACTNGTGTGCATAAATAAATGTGTTTAATGCAATATATAGATATTTTTTACCTCGAGTAATGTCTTGTTCACATAAGATTAAAAAAAAACTGTTCGTAACGAAAAAATATTTAATATATAAGTTTTGTTATAATTTAAAGAAAATTAAATATTTGGTATATCAGTTTTGATATAATATAAAGAAAAATAATTCAATGGGCCTCTATCACTTACATAACGTATATATATATATATATATTACGTGTACGAACGTAATTATTTAAAACATATATTAGGAATTTGGAAAAAATCATGTGTTGTGTACGGATGCGTTATGCTGCTTTCTTTAAAATAATCATGGCTCTAAAAACCCAAAAACAGATTTAAAACCACTTCGCTTCCTCTCACGATTTTCGATACGCTCATTGAAGGATCCCGTGCAACCCCCCCCCCCCC
>NQII01004129.1:182329-192779 GCA_002778355.1 Clitarchus hookeri
AGGCATAGGCGCTCAACATTAAGAACATTTCCTCCCAAGTTTACAATCAGTACATTAGGAAATTTAGGCAGCGGGGAAACAAAACCCTCTATGTTTACTCCACGTGCAGCAATTTTTCTAGCACCCATTTTCGGCACACGAAGCTCTTTTTTATAAGCATAAATAATGTACTTATAGTAAGTTTTGAAGGGAAAGAAGTATATATCATGAGAAGACGCCAGCGTAAATGTACACCCACCATAAATACAAAATCATTAAAAAAAGTTACCTTTGGCAAAAATATTTCTGTATTTTCATACATTCGTGTGCACTCACTCCNAGTATATATCATGAGAAGACGCCAGCGTAAATGTACACCCACCATAAATACAAAATCATTAAAAAAAGTTACCTTTTGCAAAAATATTTCTGTATTTTCATACATTCGTGTGCACTCACTCCATTAAAAGATAAACGGAAGAGCCAAAACAATCTGGTATATGCGTGCGTATGCAAATAACAGAGGTATGGAACCAATCAGAGAAACGCGATGCTGTCGGCAGCTAGATCGGTTACTGCTGCTACAATAACAGGTTATCCAGATTTAAGAGAGTTTGAACACGGTGTTATAGTCTGCGCACGAGAGATGGGACATAGCATCTCCGAGGTAGCTATAACATTTGGATTTTCGCGTACGACCATTTCACGAGTGTGCCGTTAAAATTGGGGATCCAGTAAAACATCAAATCTTCGACTTCGCTGCCGCCGGAAAAATATTAAGAAATAACGGGATAAACGACGACTGACGAGAATCATTAAACGTGACAGACGTGCAACCCTTTCTCAAATTAGCGCAGATTGGATTTGTGGACTGCCCTGCAGGATTCATGGTGTGAATTGCCTCCTGCATACCTTCAGACATTAGTCGAGTCCAGGCCACGTCGTCTTGCGGCACTTCTGCGTGCTCGGAGGGCCTACACGATATTAGGCATGTGTACCAATTTTTTTTGCTCTTCAGTGTATATCCAATCCGCGGTAAACACCCTAACACTCCACCACAGAGTCCTATCACACTGCTAGGTGACTATCCGAATGAAAAGTGACATGCGAACATGTGTATGTATATGTGCGTGGTCTCTGATCCAGCAGGTGTCAATTGTATTCACTCTTTATGAATTACGCGAAATAAGATCTAGTTTTATTCCCGAGATGCTAGTCCACCATGCAAATGTAGATCACAATTCGAATTCCAGCAAAGTCGCGCGCATACAGCTCTAATTCACCACCCTTCAACATCCTTGAAAGATATAAGGAAAGACTTCAGAATTGCGAAAAAAATTTAGAGCATATAGCAACCAGTGCATTACGGAAACCATACATTTTGAGAGTTGTGTTAATCGTTTTCGAATATAGAAAATTAATTATATATATATATATATTTGGTAATTATTTCTGGATCGATCTCCACTTTAGTTTTTTTTTCGTATAAACAAATCAAATATGAATTTTTTTTATTAATTCTGGCGAAATCAAATATGATTCTTATACGTCAAACACACAAACACACACCTACACACGTACACACCTACACACCTACACACCTACACACACACACATACAGAGTCCGAAATACCCCAATTACAGGCTAGACTGATAGACGCATTAAAAAACTATTAAAACAAAAGGATACTTAAATAAGTGGTTACGAATCGCATTACAGAAGTAAACGAGAGACACGTGCAGTCGTAATCTGAGCTCGCGCACACGGCCAGCCGCGCGGCACCAGGTTTTGTATTGGACTTTGCCCTAGCGCACTGACCGCCGTGGGGAGGCTTGTCGCTCCAGCAGCTTGTTTTATTTCTCACACAAGCCAGCTTTAATTTATAGGATAATAAACACAGATATCTGCAAGCACAAGTCAACCCCAGGGAAGACCCATTTTCAAGGGAACGTTAGTTTGATCTTGACTCGCTCGGCCCGAATTTCTTATTTAAAAATTGCTCGAGGTGAATGCCGGGATGGTTTATTGGGTGAGTCCTTCCATGTTTCCGCTTGCCCTAGCTACTTACTCAGTCTCAAAAAAGTATAAAATGTACTTTAATTATTACTTTACCTTGCACACCACCTAGATAATGTTAATTCACGCTACAATTTTACTAGAATCTAATGCAGTCACGAATAAAAAATATTGATATGTGTTCATTGTAAGAGCAAGGTGGTTGCGCTATTTTCTCTCACATCGAATCCGCAGCATCGGGCTTTCAGAATCACGAGTGAGCCACGTTTCGAGGACGAAAACATCAAAACATTGCAAAACTTATTGCAAACAAATGTGTACGTATTAACTTAAAAAAAATCACTATATTGAGCACAGAGAGTTCATTGGTATCAGTAATTCCTTGCAAATTTCAGGCATACCGAGATACCTTTTTACAGGAATTTAAAGATACCATTTCGCACAAGATGCGTTGTTGGTCAGTCTCATAACTCGAGGAATACAACCTGAATCGGGTCATTATTATTCCCTTCGTAATCCAACAAACGACTATTCATCCGCTGATGCATATACTTTGAAATATTTCCACGCCCCAGTACGCAGTGGTCAAATAATCTTAAACTGCTAGGGAGAGAAAAATATAACATAATATATGACCCGCTCGCATGTGCAAATACAAGTGTAAGTCTCCTTTCATGAATAAAAATAATTAATCCATGTTGCGACGGGAAAACATAAGCCATTTTTGAACAGATATATATATATATATATATATAATATATATATATATATATTTATATACATATACACACACCCACATGCGCGCATGAAACCAAGTTAAGATAAGAGAAAACCGGCCACTCATTACAGCAATTAGAAGGGGGGGGGGNGGGGAACCCAGCACGAACTTCAGATAAAACACTTCATACACCGAATAGTAGTACATATTTATATTTCAGAATCGAAGCGATATTCTGAGGTGAAAAAAATCTAGTATTTTAAGTTGTATTAATCTTCAACTTTCAGAGAAAACGACTATGTTCACACACCAAATAACTGAACATTGAAAAATAAATACAAATTAAAATATCCAGTCCCTTAATATACATTTTTGTTTCATAGTACGCGTCATAATATCAGAGCTAAATACCGATTCTCAAATACCCCAAGCTCTTTATTAACACGCAGAGATACATACCCATGTTGGCAATGTTTCAGCCCAGGCATGCCAGTGTACGACATTGACATACGAATGATATATTTTTGAAAGGTCAGAAGCGAGAGCTAAATCACCCATTGTCTGTGTTAATTTTTTGCGACTAACTTTGTGCACCTCCATCATGCCCAGAAAAAGTTCTCATGCTTGCTAGCATACTTTCGCTCTATCCGCCCCTCGTGATGCCATGAAAATACGAAATATCGTATAATGCAAGTACATAAGCAATAGATTCACAATAGACAATATTAAAAATATTCATGTTTACTCACATAAGGATTATTACCCATGCAAAAAAAGTTTAAGAATGCAGGAGAGATTACCAAGGTCAGAAGGCCTTCTGCAATCTGCGAAATTATGAAGATTTTAACACATCTGTTAAGGCTCCCCATCGAAAACGGCACCCCAGGCCCATTTTGCAACAATGACCTCTTCCACGGTGTCATGTAAGAGGGGGACTGCAGTGACTAGAGCTATCGTTTTCCATCACGAGTACGCGTACAGCATCCTTTCCTTTGTCAACACATTTTCGCACAAGATTTCTACCTCAATACCGGCCCATTCTTCACTTGGCACGTGGTGTAACCATTTGGAATTTTTTTCCCCCGCTGCCTTAATTTCCTAATGTACTGATTTTAAACTTGGAAGGAAATATTCTTAATGATAAGCATCTATGCCTGTGTTACAGGGAACGCATGGGAACCTTCACTGTGCGTATATCATACCGAGAGGGGTAGTGAAGTGGTTTTATATAGGTNACTTGGAAGGAAATATTCTTAATGATAAGCATCTATGCCTGTGTTACAGGGAACGCATGGGAACCTTCACTGTGCGCATATCATACCGTGAGGGGTAGTGAAGTGGTTTTATATAGGTTTTTGGCTTTTTCAAGCCATGATTACTTTATAGAAAGCAGCATAACGCATCCGTATACGACACATGATTTTTTCCAAATACTTCATTTATGTTTTAAATAATCACGTTCTTACACGTAAAAAATATATATACGTTATATAAGTGACTTCTAGAGACCCTTTGAAAACTGTTTTATTTATTATATAAAAACTGATATAAATATTTTATTATCTTTAAATTATAACAAAACCGATATATTAAATATTTTTTCATTCCCGACCGTGTTTTTTTTTTTAATTTACGTGAGCAGAACATTACTAGAGATAAAATAAATACCGATATACTGTTTTAAACACATTTATTTGTGCATGTACATTACAATACTAATATTATTCTTCTGCAAAATGCAAGGTATAATTTTTACGCGTACTTATTCTCTGAGTCTTGCAGGGCTTTACACATGTGTATTTTAATATGCAATGGGTTAATCATAGTCTTTCTTTTTAATGTACTGCGGGTTATCATAAGTCCACAATCTTAGGGTAACAGCGTTGCACGGGGCACAGCAATAGCTATGATTTTTGCACTCGTAAAGTCTTGTGCCATACGTCTCAACGAGCTGTCGAAACGGCGGGGATCGGCAATGCTTGTGGAGGTCTACAAAGTTGGTTTCGATGAGGCACGCATTGCGTATCGCCGACTCTTGGCGTCTTCCAAACACACACACGGGATAATAGGGAATTATGGCAGAGTGCAGCATTGCCAGCATTTGCTCGTACAGAATATCCCCCTCGTCTCACCTCAGTTCGTCTAAAGGCGGTACAACTATTGCATGGTGCGGTTGACGTGCTGCCTTGGTCACGGCGGTAAAAAAGTGAAAACTTTTGGTTTTCTCGTCTTTATCATTATACGAGATGGCAATATGATTGATGGTAACAGTCCAACAATCGAAAACCTTGGATGTTGCACAACATTTTTCTTTCACCGTTAAATTTTTGTTCTATAAAAAAAATTTGGGTTCCCATGCACACACCGAGTTTCAAAAATATCTTACAAAGTCATTCAAAACTTTATTGAGGTCCTTACACATCGGGCACCTGTGTTCTGGGTTGGTTTCCACTCCGGATAGTGCTTGCCAGTAAATTTTGAGAAGGGGAGCATCTTCCACGGGTACAGCTGGCGAGTAGATTACTTTCACTCTGACGTCGTCTTCTACGGGGAGTGCGTCTTCTACGGGGAGTGCGTCTTCTACGGGGAGTGCGTCTTCTACGGGGAGTGCGTCTTCTACGGGGAGTGCGTCTTCTACGGGGAGTGCGTCTTCTACGGGGAGTGCGTCTTCTACGGGGAGTGCGTCTTCTACGGGGAGTGCGTCTTCTACGGGGAGTGCGTCTTCTACGGGGAGTGCGTCTTCTACGGGGAGTGCGTCTTCTACGGGGAGTGCGTCTTCTACGGGGAGTGCGTCTTCTACGGGGAGTGCGTCTTCTACGGGGAGTGCGTCTTCCACGTGCGCAGACGTCACGAAGGCTGCTCGGCGGGCCTTGCACCAGCCCTTGCGTTGCGACGTGTCGGGAGCCGAGGTGGTGCAGCCCTCGAAACACTCCTTGCACGGGAGGCAGTCCCGTATGTCTTCGTCCTGCTGTAGGTAGGCCGGCATATACATTAATGCTGTCGAAATTTCGTAAGGTGCGTTGACCAGGAGAAATCTTTTCGGCAGTTACGGTAACTCTTCCCGTTCGTCCAAGGCACTTAGCGAACGCATCCTTTCAAATGGCAACTTGGCCTAAAGGATTTTGTGGCCTCTCTGACAACACGCGTACATTTCTTAGAGAGAGAAAAATGGCTGATTTCCGGAGGGGGCTCACGGTGCGTCTTATATAGAGTTTTTAAGGGGAAAAAGTAGTCCGCACTCGCAATTAAAGTAGGCCTCCGATTGGGCGAACGAAGGTTTCCAAAACACCTGAGTAATTAGCCAAAGATAAACTTTGGCAGAGCAATTTCTTAAATTGGAAGGGGGTGGTGCAATAGACCAATTAAATATTTTGGAAGGGGGAGTGGAGGGGGTAAGTTGTCTGCTGGGTCCGGTGCTGGTGACAGCACCTGCAATGTAAAACAATTGACAAACGAAAAAACCAAGATGGTGGTTCAACGAAGGTGAGGGGGCAAACTCCAATAATGCATAAACAAATTACAAACTAAAATGACCAATATGATTGACGGTGGCTGTTATTCCTACCAAGATGACGGACTGCACCTACCAAGATGGTGGTCTGCACCTACCAAGATGGCGGAATTAGTATATGTGATTAGGAGTGGAAGAAGACATTCGAAAATTTTATTTTTTTAAAGAAATTTTTTTATAATTTTAAATAATTTTTAATAATCTTTAAATAACCTTTAAATATTTGTTATATAAATTATTTTACAAATTGTGGTTTTTTTGGGATTTTATTTGTATTTTTTGTTTTTTTGGGAGTATTGGGATATTGAGATTTTTGGGTCAAAGGTCAAGGTTAAGGTCATATGGATTCTAGATTGTGGCCGACCGGCGCCTAACTCCTACGCTAAACGCCGATGCCTCAGACTCATTATAACCAACTACTGTGATCAAAAATGGTTTCCCTAATTTGGTTCATCTCGGGACTGGATATACGGATTTAATTTACACTATCAGCAAAGTGTCTATCCAGGCATACGGGTCCATTACAATTAGCAAGGTTTATAAATCGCGATGAATCCCTTACTCATGCGGTTTAGGGTGCGCGTCGCTCGGCCTAAAACAGTTACAGAACAGTTATTTGGCCTAAAGTTACTGGGTATAGAATAACTTGATAAAAAAAACTATTTGTTCGAATGTAATTTGGCGTAATGTAACAGGCTGAAATTACGTGGCCTAGTGTCAGCTGGCTTAAAATATTTTTCCTGGTGTCACATGGCCTATAAATATTTGGCCTTAAATGACTTAGCGCGAAATATAATGCCTAGTCAATTGACCTTAATTCATTTGGCCTAAAGTCGATTGACCTAAAATTATTTGGTCTAAAGTTACTTCGCCTGTTTATTTGGCGTAAAAAATATTTAAACCCAATTGATGAAGTAGTTCTGGACCATTTCTGCTGTCGACGCGGCGAGAACTTTGATCCATGGCCCGAACTTGACTAGTATTCTCGGCGTGAGCGACCTTCGTGCGCAAATAGCCAAGAAACCACAACTTGCAATATCACACTCTCCACTACGCCAGGTTCACACCCACAGCTGCAAAACTCCCTGGAAACTCGAAGCACACCCGCTCACGCGGAAACCACCAAAACGAAAACCACCCGACGTTGGGTTAAATGTAACGTGTATACCGACGTGGCGATCCATACATTTCTGCTCACACTTCAAAGCCTTTAATATTATGGAAATATCGCGCACGTTTCAACGGTTCCGCGATACAAAATATCCCATACCGGACATAAGCACCTCGGTGTTTCCCAAACGGTTTCAACTGTTTTGAAATAAAAAAAATAACTAAATAATATAATTTAAATTAAAACTTTGCGTCGTTTTAGGCACGCGTCAACGTAAAACCGGTATTGTGTGGTTGTATTACGTGCTAAGTTTAACCATCACGCAAAGAAGTGGTAAAATAGGTAGCCGAACAGGCTCCATCCTCCGCCGGAAAAAAATGTTTTCTTCCTTCTTTTAGAGCAAGTACAAAAAATTACTTTTTGAAATGACGTTAGCATAAAAACTTATTGTTATGGTGTGATCTGGCCTTAGCTGAACGGCTTGCCTGATCACACCTTCAAACATTAAACCTGGAAATGAACGGGATTGCAACGCCACCATTTGGTCGTCTACTACGAACATCAGACCATACAGCGGCTGTTTCTTCGGCTGCTTCCGTCAGAGGGTCCGTGTGCGAGGCTGGGGTAAGTTCCCTTCCCTTATATGTGATCCTCTTTTTTAACTTATAGCCTTCCTTAAGTCCTTCCCTACCACTTGCGTTGGACTTAACTTCAATTGAATTTCACTGTATACTCTTTCAACTTTAGAGCAAGTAAAGTATTTAATAACCATTTCAAACAATCCTTTTAACTATCTGAGCTTATCCTGTTTTCCTTAAACTTAACCTTTCCTAAGAGTGTTATGAGCCACCGAGGCTCATAACAATATGCAAAATCACATAATATTCCACGTTTGATGCATACAGCCGTATTTATGCGGTAATCCGTGAGCACAGAGCAAAGCAGTTTGTCAAGAACACAGCATAGTTGTTCCTATATTTAAAAGAGACGCATCTGCCTCTGTTCGATCCTTAAGTATTTGTAATGGCACAGGAAGGCTTGCTAGTCCTGTGATACGTGTCGACGCCATGTGCATGTGCATGGGCATATGCATGTGGACGCCATGACTGCAGGTTAACATGTACATGCGGCAAATCTAAAAACATATTCAGATTACCCGAGAGCCGTCGACACACATTTGTTTTATAGGCACAGAGAATGCTAGATAAGAAAACCCAATAATCAAAATCTCGTTTGGAATTTTTTTTTTTATTCAGTAGCTCATCTACATGTTAAAGCTTCTCAGTAATTATGTTATAAAAATATTATACCGAAACATTTCTCTATTAAATAATACTTTATTGTTTAATTTATTTTTAACTATTCGTGAAATCGAGTGTTTGCTACGACGGGAACTATAACATTCTTTTGTTTATTATTCTAAATGTTTTGAAAATTCTACTTAATGTTACTTTTAAGTATTTTTTTTTTCATTTAACAGTATATATGCACGCAAATCTTATGATTTAAAATTTTGTTAAATATATTTTTAAAGGAAAGTCGTATTTCGTGACANACTATAACATTCTTTTGTTTATTATTCTAAATGTTTTGAAAATTCTACTTAATGTTACTTTTAAGTATTTTTTTTTCATTTAACAGTATATATGCACGCAAATCTTATGATTTAAAATTTTGTCAAATATATTTTTAAAGGAAAGTCGTATTTCGTGATATATATATTATATATATACCTCTCTCGCTTCCCATACATACATACATACATACATACATACATCTCTCCAAACGAGGTATATTATTTGAGAATCTCTACAGTGCAGTTTGTTAATTAATTATTGTAGTATGTTTAACATTTATATTGTCATCTAAGTTATCAGACAACCTATTTTGATCAAGAAATGGTTAGTTTACCCTGGGCGTAGGCCACGCGCGTGGATTCCCGCCTTCTACTGATCTATCAGTGCTTAAAAAAGCCCTTCCCGACGAGCTTGAAACCTGTGAGTGTTTACACGGTACATAAGTTTTGACGAACGCGACACGCTCTATAATTGCGCGCTGGCCAGCTCGCGATTGGAAATCAAACGTGCTATTCGCGTGAAAGGATGATGACGTCACGCTGGTGACACAGCCAGCACCTGTGTTGGCGATATGGAGTCGAGCGCTAGGCTCACATCCCGTGTAAATGCGCCGTGATATTCGTGATGCTTCTCCTGCCTCCCGTCCCCACATTCCACACGACAACACAAACTCCCACGTTCATCTTTGTGGTTTTGGGTGGTTGGATTTGAGAGCAACCTCTCATTTTACTATTTCGCTGCCCTTCGAAAAACCTAAGGCCGTTTTACAATTGAAAACTTTAGCAGTTGACTTTACGTTTGCTTACCAAAATGATCTTCCCTGTGGAGCTTGGCACAATGGATTTGTCAAAGTTAATGTCCGGCACCCTTGACCTTACGATTTTAAATTCAAATTCAAAGTCAAAGTCAAGCAGCAATTTTGCTGAAAATCGATACGTGTTATGCGGAATGAAGACGTATTTACATTATGGCGAATTTCCTTTTTGTATGGCGAACCAAGCTTGCCTAATTACATAAATGTTGAACGAGAGTTGTGCGAAGAGGAAATACATGAATTGATACACGTGAATAAAGTAAATAAGGAAACTTTTTTGTTTGAAATTAAATTTTACCATAAAACAAGTGCATAAAATACATTCCTGGGTGATATTAAATGATTAACACAAGAAGGTACACATGTTTACTAAAATTGCAGAATTATTTTTAAACTGCCAGAGCTGTGACTTTAGTCTATATTTTGTTGTGAGTGATTTCATCAAAGAAACGGAAACGTATCGTTAAATGCTAAAGATTTTTATTGTGGAAAGTCTTTGATAGAATATTAATGGTAATGTGAGTACGTTTTAATGCCCTTCCAGCTGGGATCATCTACTATATAAAAATAAGTCGGGTTTTCCTTCCTGACGCTATAACTCCAGAACGCACGAACCGATTTCCACGGTTTTGCATTCGTTGGAAAGGTCTCGGGCTCCGTGAGGTTTATAGCAAAGAAAATTCAGGAAAAATTTTAACAGAAAAGCGGGAAAATCTTTTTTTA
>NQII01004129.1:195175-221568 GCA_002778355.1 Clitarchus hookeri
TGGTTTACCAAAGAGCACTTCAATGAAACGTATTTACTTTGGATTCACTTTCATTTACTTAGAGAAGTTCAATTCATTACTGTTGTGAAATGAAATAAAATTTTTCCTTTTCAAATATAAAAAAAATGTTTCTTCATGTTTTAATCACCAAACAAAATGTTGCATAAAACGAAGCCATCTGGTGGCGAAACGGAGTTCGCCGGGTTTGCTAGTAAAAAATATATATTTCATTGTGGTCTCAGATGTTAACTTTTGGGAGCATATATATACATATATATATATACTGTGTTTCTTAGTCACATTGTAATTTTATATTAATTGACGAATGGATACAAATAAGATAAAATAAATTTTTAAGTGCGGCCTTAAAGAGTGTGCTTTTTCTGCTAACAGCATGTTCTTGCTCTCGAGGACAGATGAAATAGAAACGGCATACCACACGATCACAACTAAGTTCACTAGCTACCGGCAAGAAGAAACCCATTGCAGCCTTTATGAAGGCAGAATGAGAACCGTTGTTTCACATACCGTCTCATTACCATTGGTGTTGTGGCTAGACAACTCTGCTCCCTCCAAGGCGAACCGGGTTCGATTCCCGGCGGGGTCGCTCCCGGATTTTCGCACGTGGCAATCGTACCAGCGCTGTTCCATACTCACGTCACTTCTCCCTCATCAGCTCTCAAGACCTCTGTCTTCAGAGCCACCTAGATATCTTCACTGCACTCCACTCGCTACCAGACAGCGGCAGCGGAATATCGAGGTGGTACTGGCCTGTAAACCACTGTAAATTAATGGGCCTATTTTTTCTCGTTAGTTCCCCGGAGGACGGGGTTCGAAAGGACGGCGCTGTAGTCCTTCACTGACAGAAAAGGACGCCTCAACGAGGCGGATTTCCTGACGCGACCCTTTACTCCGGCTGCGGCGGCCGCTGGAAGAATAGATAAAGGGTTGGGAAGGGTGTAGTGAGTAGGGGTGGTTTCTTTTCACTTGGTCCGCCCCACAAGAGGGATGGTTGTCCGCGCGCCCAGGGAGGGGTAAAAACTGTGGCGGGAGACTCGGTTAACTGATGACTGTCCCTTCCTCTCCCTGTTTTCTCTACTCTCGTCCAAACCTACCCCCGGAGACCGGCTTGGTGGGAAGGGGTGGGTGAAAAAATCCTCCTTTTCCTGACCCGCTCTGTCATTTGTTATAACTCCCAGCCTCCCTGGGACCTGCAGAAAATGTACCTACTTCTGCGGACAGCAGGCCACTTCGACTGCTACACGACTGTCAATGTTTGGCTACAGTCGCGTTGACGCTATAGCCTATTAGCGGTTACTTCTAACTTTTCTCAACCCCTGCTTAAATACTTTTTTCAGGACATTCCTCCGCGTCATTCTAACGAAGCGTAATCAAGTCTAGAGTTGGGTTTAGTTGACAGATTTGGGTGGCTCTTAAGTGACGAGGTCTTGAGAGCAGATGAGAGTGAATTGAGGTGAGAATGGAGCAGCGCCGAAATGCAAGGGCGGGGGAAATGGGAGATCCCCGAGAAAACCCGCTGATCAGCGGCATCGTCCGGCGCGATTCCCACACGTGAAAATCCAGGAGTTGCCCGGCCGGGAATTGAGCCTGGTTCGCCTTGGTGGGAGGCGAGCAGGCTAACCGCTCAGTCACCGCTGTTCCGGGAGGAGAGGGGAGTGGAGAATTCAGAAGAGAGAGAAGGAAAATACAATTTGTGAGTACTTTCTTGGTTTTTTTTTTTGCTCTTCGGATTATTTTAGGCAAATGGAGATTGATTATATATATATATATATATATATATATATAAAATCAATCAGTCTATTTAAATACTTAGAAATCTTAAAACACCTTTGTCATTGAACTTTAATCAGCTTCACCAGCAGCTTAAACTCTGACATTTTCTCTTATCGCTTGTTTCTTCAATGAAACTATTTTCTTTTATTGCTAGTAGTGGTGCGTGCAGATGTGGGCAGAGAATGTCCACTATCAATGCTGAAAACGATGTCAAGGGGATTTCTTTCCGGGACGTAACCGTGGAGATAAGAAAATCCAGCAGCCTTTCTTCTGCTGGACCACAAAGTTTACTGAAACTCTGGCCCACATACACGAAATAGCGCTGCAGTCCAATTAAGCGTGACTGTTATTCCCTCCTTCCAGCGGGACGGAGAAAAAACTAGCAGTACAATTTGGTTCACAGCAGAACAGACCCGAACTTACACGAGACGTAAGAAAATGTTTGGAAATGAAACGTTTTATTTTACCACGTACCGTTTCATCGACTCCGCTAATTGATTGCGTCATCGATTCGTGTTTCTCCTTTANACCAAACAAAATGTTGCATAAAACGAAGCCATCTGGTGGCGAAACGGAGTTCGCCGGGTTTGCTAGTAAAAAATATATATTTCATTGTGGTCTCAGATGTTAACTTTTGGGAGCATATATATACACATATATATATACTGTGTTTCTTAGTCACATTGTAATTTTATATTAATTGACGAATGGATACAAATAAGATAAAATAAATTTTTAAGTGCGGCCTTAAAGAGTGTGCTTTTTCTGCTAACAGCATGTTCTTGCTCTCGAGGACAGATGAAATAGAAACGGCATACCACACGATCACAACTAAGTTCACTAGCTACCGGCAAGAAGAAACCCATTGCAGCCTTTATGAAGGCAGAATGAGAACCGTTGTTTCACATACCGTCTCATTACCATTGGTGTTGTGGCTAGACAACTCTGCTCCCTCCAAGGCGAACCGGGTTCGATTCCCGGCGGGGTCGCTCCCGGATTTTCGCACGTGGCAATCGTACCAGCGCTGTTCCATACTCACGTCACTTCTCCCTCATCAGCTCTCAAGACCTCTGTCTTCAGAGCCACCTAGATATCTTCACTGCACTCCACTCGCTACCAGACAGCGGCAGCGGAATATCGAGGTGGTACTGGCCTGTAAACCACTGTAAATTAATGGGCCTATTTTTTCTCGTTAGTTCCCCGGAGGACGGGGTTCGAAAGGACGGCGCTGTAGTCCTTCACTGACAGAAAAGGACGCCTCAACGAGGCGGATTTCCTGACGCGACCCTTTACTCCGGCTGCGGCGGCCGCTGGAAGAATAGATAAAGGGTTGGGAAGGGTGTAGTGAGTAGGGGTGGTTTCTTTTCACTTGGTCCGCCCCACAAGAGGGATGGTTGTCCGCGCGCCCAGGGAGGGGTAAAAACTGTGGCGGGAGACTCGGTTAACTGATGACTGTCCCTTCCTCTCCCTGTTTTCTCTACTCTCGTCCAAACCTACCCCCGGAGACCGGCTTGGTGGGAAGGGGTGGGTGAAAAAATCCTCCTTTTCCTGACCCGCTCTGTCATTTGTTATAACTCCCAGCCTCCCTGGGACCTGCAGAAAATGTACCTACTTCTGCGGACAGCAGGCCACTTCGACTGCTACACGACTGTCAATGTTTGGCTACAGTCGCGTTGACGCTATAGCCTATTAGCGGTTACTTCTAACTTTTCTCAACCCCTGCTTAAATACTTTTTTCAGGACATTCCTCCGCGTCATTCTAACGAAGCGTAATCAAGTCTAGAGTTGGGTTTAGTTGACAGATTTGGGTGGCTCTTAAGTGACGAGGTCTTGAGAGCAGATGAGAGTGAATTGAGGTGAGAATGGAGCAGCGCCGAAATGCAAGGGCGGGGGAAATGGGAGATCCCCGAGAAAACCCGCTGATCAGCGGCATCGTCCGGCGCGATTCCCACACGTGAAAATCCAGGAGTTGCCCGGCCGGGAATTGAGCCTGGTTCGCCTTGGTGGGAGGCGAGCAGGCTAACCGCTCAGTCACCGCTGTTCCGGGAGGAGAGGGGAGTGGAGAATTCAGAAGAGAGAGAAGGAAAATACAATTTGTGAGTACTTTCTTGGTTTTTTTTTTTGCTCTTCGGATTATTTTAGGCAAATGGAGATTGATTATATATATATATATATATATATATATATAAAATCAATCAGTCTATTTAAATACTTAGAAATCTTAAAACACCTTTGTCATTGAACTTTAATCAGCTTCACCAGCAGCTTAAACTCTGACATTTTCTCTTATCGCTTGTTTCTTCAATGAAACTATTTTCTTTTATTGCTAGTAGTGGTGCGTGCAGATGTGGGCAGAGAATGTCCACTATCAATGCTGAAAACGATGTCAAGGGGATTTCTTTCCGGGACGTAACCGTGGAGATAAGAAAATCCAGCAGCCTTTCTTCTGCTGGACCACAAAGTTTACTGAAACTCTGGCCCACATACACGAAATAGCGCTGCAGTCCAATTAAGCGTGACTGTTATTCCCTCCTTCCAGCGGGACGGAGAAAAAACTAGCAGTACAATTTGGTTCACAGCAGAACAGACCCGAACTTACAGGAGACGTAAGAAAATGTTTGGAAATTAAACGTTTTATTTTACCACGTACCGTTTCATCGACTCCGCTAATTGATTGCGTCATCGATTCGTGTTTCTCCTTTACTGCCACTGTCCTGGTTCCTCTTCGCCATCACCGATCGGAAAGTTGACAATGGCACTGGCAATAGCAACGTCCACCAACTAGGCGTGTTGTTATCGCAAAAAAACATTGATATTATTTATATTAGTTATTTATAAAAGTATCGTTTTATGAAACGATATAGAAGAAAATTGTAAATTTTTGGATAACCGGAATTTGATATTTAATGTATTAAAGGACTTGACAACACTAAAAATATTAGTTAGGATTCCAAACAATTGTAATGCCAAAGCGTGTTTGTTGGTTTTTCCTTCTTTCACGTCGCAACGGAGCAACGGATCGAAGTATTTTTTTTTACAGAGACAGTTGGAGGGCCGGGAAGTGACATAAGCTACTTTTCATCTAAAAAAAAAATCTCATTCCCTCAAGAAAACATTTTTAGTAAAAATTGCGCTCGGGGTACAATGCTGCGTCAATGTAAGTTGTTAGTGTGGGACGAAAGCACAATGTCACAAAGAGGCCCTGTGATAAAATGTATGTCTTTAGATTAGAAAAAGAAAAAAATCAACAAATGACTTTATGCAAAATATTAAAATGTAAAAAATAAAAGCATGTTTAAATTTAAAATATTTGTCTAATGGTTATTTATCTCTAAATTAACAATAAGTAAATTTCAACTTTATTTTAAAAAAACCTAAACATTAAATGTGTAGTCCACGCGAGCGGAGCTGCGGGCACAGCTAGTGTTACATATTACGGAAACGAGGCATTGCAGGAAGATGTGGAGTCTGTTTCTGGTGCATGTTTTCAAAATAAAAATAGCAATTTTTTAATTCAAGTTTTGTATTAAAACAGAGCTTATTTAAATAGCATTTTTAATATTTTAATCTCAGATACCTGGAAAAATATATTAATTTCCATAAAAATCGTTTAAATATATTGACGATTTATATAGATATATCATTGAAATATATCGACCACATACTGATATATATTTGAAATATATCAACGATTTATATAGATATATCATTAATAAAATATTTCAATAATTTATATCGATATATCGTTGATATAATATATCTGCGATTTATATTGATATATTGTTGATATAGTATCGTAATGTCGATATATTGAAAATTTTTGAACATCCCTACCCCCAACCCATCATTTTCCCACAAAATATACTGAAGTGAATTTACTAGGACTGGTGCAAGGTATCTTGGCGCATTAGGTGAAAGACCTGTATGTACTTCCTTCCCATTTCGAATTCTCCTCGGCTAATACTCATTTCTAATAATTTCCTAGAAATGCAGCGCCCCATCTGACAACTGGTGGTAATAATTAGCGAGTCAAATAACACTGGAACATCCTAGATTGTAGTCAATTGATTGTTTTCAGTCATGAAATGAGCTATAGAAATTAAATCTTTCTGGTGTATTAAAATTCACGAATGGAAATGTATAAAAATATCTTCATTTACATATAAACTATTTTCTCACCCTAAAGTAATACATAATCATCCGACCAGTTCTAAGCATTTATAGTCAAGCTGATATTTCATGGCCTAAATTTAAAGCATCGTAGATCTGCCGNCCCCCCCCCCCAACCCCTTTCTAGTTGCTGGGCTCCTATTTCGCCTCTGGTCTTTACACGTTTGCACTGCTATCGTCAGTATTCTTTAATGATACTTTGTATAGGCTATTCATAGTAAATAAGCACTTTTGAAAGCCCTCTAATTTTGAATAATAGGTAATAAATATATTTTATTTTAGCCTTAGACGTTACCTTCCGAATGCGGTGGAATTTACACACTGTGTTTATTACTAATATGACGATATATACTTTTAAATTTTATTAAGGGATAAAAAACGGCTGACATATATAGTAACTAGGACCTCAAAAGTGCTTACTTTACAGTGAACAGCCCTTATAAATAATATTACAAGAAAATAATTTNATTAAAAATAATAAAATAAGTTTTGTTTATTTCCGATCTCACACTAAAAATTACACTGAAGAGCCAAAAAACGGATACACCTGCCTAATATCGTGTAGGGCCCCCCCGAGCACGCAGAAGTGCCGCAAGACGACGTGGCATGGACTCGACTTATATCTGAAGGTATGCAGGAGGCAATTTACACCATCAACCATGCATAGCAGTCCTTAAATCCAATCTGCGCCAATTTGAGAAAGGGTTGCACGTCTGTCACGTTTAATGATTCTCGTCAGTCGTCGTTTGTCCCGTTCTTCCACGATCTTTTTCCAGCCGCAGCGATGTCGAATATGTGATGTTTTACCGGATTCCCGATATTCACGGTACACTCGTGAAATGGTCGTACGCGAACATCCAAATGATATCGCTACCTCGTAGATGCTATGTCCCATCTCTCGTGCGCTGACTATAACACCACGTTCAAACTCACTTAAATCTTGATAACCTGCCATTTTATCAGCAGTAACCGATCTAGCTGCCGACCGCATCGCGTTACTCTGATTGGTTCCATACCTCTGTTATTTGGATACGCACACCTATACCAGTTTTTTTGGCTCTTAAGTTTACATTACAGGTTGCTACTCCTGGTTTCGCTTAACGCCGTATGAACTCTTATGGGACGGAGATCACAGTATGTGTAAACTCTGTCTAAAGACTCTCCTAAATGTATTTATTTATTTATTTATTTTCATATTTTTATATCTGTTTTAGGAACTGTGTCTTTCCATTTTTCAAAAGTTCCGAAGCATTTTGTATTAAATATTATATAATTTAAAAGAGACAATCCCGTGTTTGGGGTTTTTGAGCTCAATTTTAGCCTACACAGTATTTTAAGTTAGGTACTGAAGGGAATATTGCCAAATTTGGTCCAGATCGGTCGAGCGGTGTAGAATTTTATACAGAACAAACACAAATACCTTCATGCATGCAAACTTTGACTGTTATATATGCTCATTTCCAAAAATCAGTTGCACTCACGAAAAATAAACCTATATGAATGAAACGTGGTCGGTAGGTTTGACAACGTGGGGCATGCAGATGATTCACGCTTCACACTCGGCCGCGTAAGTGACGTCAACATTGGCGGGCCTTCTCTGTACCTGCCGGTCTACATAATATCGTCCCAGTGCGCACGTGTCAGGCTTGATCCTGAGGCAGCTGTAATGCCCAGGATTTGTTTGGAGCGGCTCTCCATGATACTAGGGATCTCGCGCACACAGACGCGAAATTAACTGACATACGTTAACACAAAATCACAACCGAGAAGAGAGACATCACGGCAATACAAACACTCCAGACAGCATACTTCACTCCCCCGCCAAATATACAAAAAAGTAAAATCCTTAGAAATACCAAAAAAATTACAGCTTAAATACGGCCCGTGCGTCCAAAAATCCCTTCCACATAAGACACCCCGCCGTCGGCCCAACGATCTGAGTATGTGTCGGGATGCGTTTGTTTTAGAAAGACCCAATGAGTTATGAAAGCTTCGTCTTCCGGTCTCATGATGCCTAAGTCATTATCTGGCGTATGAGGGTTCGGCGGCGGCATTATTTCCATCCTGACTCATGCTGTGGTGTTGGTAGCGCCCCTTCAAACTGTAGTATGCCTCGGAGGCGAGTTCGGCAGCACTCTGTGCAGTTTGACGCCTTCGAGAGGGTCGGCATAGCGAGGCTGTGGGAACTGGGATGGTCATCTCGCTGTGCCGCGCTCTACACAGGTCTTGTGGGTGATTCTGCAGCACGCTGTTGCCACCAGTAGATAGAGGCAGGCACTCCCACATGACACGCAGGATCTACGACGAACCGCGCCGAGGGAGAACTGACGGATTGTCCGGCGAGCGTGGAGTGCCATAACCGCCGTGATCGCGGACATTCAGCGAGCAGAGTTGTCCAGCCTGCAACATCCTGTATCAGTACAGTTGGCGGACGGCTGCACGATGCAGGACTCCTTGCATGCAGACCGTTACGACGACTCATCACAGACTGCAATGGTGCGAGCGACTGCCATGGAGCCATGCAAAATGGCAGCCGGTAATCTCCAGCGATGAGTCCCGTTTGTCTCGACGGCGCCAGCCAACTCATGCGCGTGTGGACGCAATGTGAGCGACGTCCACGTAAAAGGTTTGTCGTGACACGTCACGCTATGATGACCTGGTGTCATGGTGTGCGATGCAATTTCGTGCGATGCCCGGTCATGGTTCGTGAACGCCCACGTTATTGCCCTATCCTGACAGGACAACGCTTTTCTCATATTGCTGTCATCCCCAGAGCGTGTGCCTTACAGCCATAGCGTGTCTATTATGGCCAGGTGGATCCACTGAACTATCCCCAATATTGTAAATGCGTGGGAAGTTATGTTCCGCCCCTTCGCAACTCCACCACTACCGCAAAATCTGCGGGAACTTCGTGCAAATATTCCAGCTGCGTGGGATGGATTATCGCAGGACACCATTAAGGACTTGTGCAACTCCATGAAGCGACGTCTGGTGAGATGTGTTCGCAAAAATGGTGACCCGACATCATGCTGAGAGACGTATGTGTAGCGCAATAAATATTGCTCATACCGGACTCAGTTTGCAGTCATTTCTTGTTATTGGTGACTTGTCTTCCTTCCGAATATCATTGCAGCCTGACAACTTCCTTGTGGGTTTAAGTATGCTTTTTTTAACGACGAGTGCATATAAACTCTCTTCCTGCAGTGGATTTCCTACACACTAAGAAATTGCAGGTTCCCACAACTTTGTACATGCGTATTGACATGTTTTCGCCAAACTTGTGGCTCAGTTGGAGACGCCTTTCAGAGCATTATTACTAGGGGAGTGCGATCAGGACTTCCCATAACTTTCACACCGTCGTCGTTTTGTCACACAGACTTGCAACATATAGAGAAAATATGTGCATTATTACACCAGGCTGTTTTGGTGCGCACTCCCCACAGACTTGGACTGTGTCCGTAACCTCGGTTGATTTGAGCTTGGTCAGTGCTCTAATTGACAGTAGTTGAATACTGCCAATAGAAAGAGTAACGCCCTTTCCAATCGCAGTGGGTGGATGTTCTCCACCCGAGAGTGGTTCCACCTCACCTGTCAACAGCAACGTGCAGAGTTGAATCCGCTCGCGCCACCTTGATGGGGCAGAGTGCTATCCTCACTCTACAAACCCGCTTTGTGAACGAGTCCTCTTACTAGGCGGACCAGACCGTCGACCCTTCGTTGATGAGCACCAACCCTTCGAAATTGGCACCCTAGCGCGAATCAGCACGCTTGCGTTCCACGGCAGCTGCTACTGACCCTTCCAGTACTCAAGATGCCCGCCCTCCAGGCAAGTACCCACCTCCAGATCTCCTAAGCAGAAGGTTCAACCACTGCCACCCAGAGTCCAACACGCGTTCAGCACGGCCTAAGCCGGGGCTTTCACACTGATCGCCTGGGTACCCACAATTTTCAGACATGCACACTGAGTTTTCACCCAGAGCAGCCCAGTCCCTCCAGAACGCCAGACAGACCCTTTATCGAGACTAGGCCACCCCGAGATCATCCCCGACCTGCCCCAAGTCAAGGCCCAGCTTTGGGAGTGCAATTCGGTTCGCGGGTCTTCACCGCAGGCGAAGAATATATACAGCCTCCNCAAGTCAAGGCCCAGCTTTGGGAGTGCAATTCGGTTCGCGGGTCTTCACCGCAGGCGAAGAATATATACAGCCTCCGGAGACTGCACATAACCTCGCCGTGACTGATTATCTGTGCACAGACAGGCCGTCACCGCCTTCAATCGTCCTCACTCCGTTAGCCATGGGGCGGCCCCCATGTTACCAGCCCATACCGCGAGGAGGTGGATATGGACTTGAGCAGTGCTAGGCTATATATTCGCATCACTGCCCCATTAATGGAGATGAGTTGGAAGCGTTTCGTGACGGCAGGGAGACGCCCCAGGGATCACTAGTTCCTATGAGCAGCTCCCACCGGAGCTCGACTAGCGAGCTCTTACACTTGCGCCGGGCACCGCCACTAGAGCCTGTAACCAGGGTTAGGCCCAACTGGAGCAGTCATTCCATAGCCGTCATGACTACCCCACCAGGTACTCGGTTTCTGGGCTCCCCCCTACACACTCGGCCATCCCACACGACCGGCTTTAAGGCACCCAGTCCCCTCACCTTACACCCATTACAGGTTGGTTGCCAGACCACAGCCTGTACCCAACCCGGCCCCACAGGGCCATGCGTATTGAAAGTACGAATGGTTAGCCTTATTTTCCATACATGCGTGGAAGATTTCCTGCATTTGTCAACGAAGGAGTCTGCGCCGCTAGCGCCCGCCGCGTTAGTCGTCTTTGTCAGTTTCAACTCTGTGCGGTGGTATGCTCTGTGCTCGGATCAAATACCCTCCCTTTTCCACCCCTATTCTATCTTCCTTGTTTTCCCCTCCTCTCGCGCGTCGCAATTTATTTATGTTCTGGGCAGTTTATTTAAGTCGTTGCACATCTCGCTCCTAGCCTATTCTGCGCCCGATCTTCGCCTGAACGAGTACCTGAACAGCTGCTATAAGGATCAAGATTGCAAATTCGTCGTCCTACGGACGTATTACCGTGATGAGGCTCTTTGTATTTTATTTCGTCGCCCGAGTCGCCGAGAGTTTGAGCAATTCAAAACGGTGAGTCGTGGACTCTGAGTTTGTATGTCAACTGGGACTTTTTAAATGTTTTAATGTTTTGTGTGGCGTAGATGCGTTGTCTTGGGTATGCAGTAAGGTTAATGATTTTTTTTCAAAATTGTTGTCTCGGTCGCCAGCCTAAATTTTGTTTCGGCTTTAACTAAAACCTAGCGTTGCTGTGCGTTTCCTGTCTTTACGTGTTGTGTTAGTCTTGTTTGTTGCCCAAGAATTATTTCATCTTCTTTCAAATGCTTCTCGTCCAAGACTCTCGCCTACCTTCTTAACTGTGCTTGTTCATTAACATTTTTAATTCAGCTGGAGCTTTGACGGGACACTTGACTGTCTCAGCCGAACTTCTCATTTTGTGTAGCATTTTTAACTCAATGTTTTAACGTGTTAGTTGTATAAAGAGGAGGCTTTACTGGACTCTTAAAGCTGCCCTCATTTTTTAATTGCTCTTTTTCACAGTCTGGTCACATGAAATGCTTTATATGTTATCTACAAATTTAAATTGTTTTAAATAACCATTTGGTAATCTGTAATTGATATTGTTACACATATTCTATAATCAATAGAGCAATTTGTTAAATTCATTACGTTCTTGTCAAGTTTTACTAAGATTTTTGTGTGGATCTAGAATAAAATTGCTATGGTGATATTTTGTCTTTTTAATTGCTAAGTTACTCGTTATAAAATATAGGCGCGGCTTTGTAATTATGTATATTTAATTGGCAAAAAAAAAATATATATATATATCAACTGAAATTTCTTCCTACATTAACAGTGTTTCGGTACAAGTAAAATAACGCAGAGAAACTCCCAACTTTGTACATTAGAATTCGCATATTTGCCACTTGATGTACAGGGAATTTCAAAACTGTGTATAGGTTAAAAACCTTCCATTTCTGTTTAAAATATTTTCTAGAATATTTTAGAGTGTATTACAATAGGTTATATTTCTGATACCGTTAAACCGATTCAATTCAGTACTTTTCGGCTGAAGTATCTATTGTATGAAGTAAACGTACTCCGAAATAGCTTCAGTAATTCACCACTGTAAGAAATAGTGCCAAAGATCATTTCCTTTATACTCCTTAGTACTTTGGCCAATTACCATCCAACATAGTGGACAATTCGTTTGTTTTGACTTTGATAACACACTTTAACTGCCACCTTAGCGTCTTAAGAAGCTCGTCAAAATTACTTGCGCATGTGTGTACGTAAAAGGAAGTCAAAAATTTTTCTTGGTAGCTTCTTGATTTTATAATCTATATTTAAGGTTTAAGCGGCGCTCATGTACATATATTAACCCACAGATTTCAGGTAGCAATGTTTAACTTCACGTTGATGTAGCTAAGTTACTGCAGGGAAAACCATCAGAAATCACGAATTATAGAACGTTTTTAAAATTTAAAATATTTATATGCTGTTATTTTGAGACATGCAGTACTTCGATATGAATTTTAATAAAATGAAAAAGAAATGCATTATTTGGAAGGAGGGGGGTTTAACTGTGGCATTGCATAGGTTTTCCTTCTTGAAAGTACTTCACCTAATATAAACGTGATTTACCTCCATTCTCCNAATTATTTGGAAGGAGGGGGGTTTACGCGCTTTTTAACTGTGGCATTGCATAGGTTTTCCTTCTTGAAAGTACTTCACCTAATATAAACGTGATTTCCCTCCATTCTCCCGTGGAAGAACACTGTCTAGTGACGTTGTGCTACGCCCAAGATTATGTTAAGTATTTATATTAATATTTGTGAAAGAAACAAAGGCCTTTATGATTTCATGAAAAAGAAAAAAATCTCTTAATCTAATGCTTTATATTGCAAAGAGAAATATTGTTTTATAAAAACAGATAAAATATCTCATATTAATAATGTCACGGCGTTACATGATTTACAAATATATGGAAAACATATGGTATTCCAACTTTGGCAGCACTACACATAAAACACAAAAAAGATAAAGCAATAAGAATATAATACACTAAATAGGACATTTTATGGATTCCTTACAACTTCCGTTTTATTGTAACTAGTGTGCTGGGACATACACTTAAAGAAACATCAAATAATGATAACTATATTAGACATAGTCGAATAACTGGTTATAACAGACAATTTAAACGAACAGTAATTATATGAGTGATTTTTTTAGTGTACACTGGAAGGAGCTGAAGGAAGAGAGTACAGGAAATCTACGAAGGAAGTAAAATGTTCACGACTTAAAGTGACAAAGGACAATCGCACCGAAGAGAATCGATAAATTAACATTTTGTCTTATTTATGTGTGTTTAACCGACATAGTATATCTCGAAATACACTACATGCATTTCTGAATTATGTTCTGGTGACTTCTTTCTTTTCAAAACAATTACACTTTCATACTCTACATTTTTAATACTCTCACCCATTAAATAACTTTTATGTTATTTATTATAACATAGAACACTGTAAGGTTTTTAAATATTTTTGAAATGCTGTTAACATTCGTTCTCTATAGTTTTAAAATGAGAACAAAATATACATATAAATTAAAATACCGAACTATATAGTTATATAAGGCGTTGCTGAGACAAACATAATTTAAACAAAGTTTTACAAAATATTTTGTAGCTTCGCAATTTTATGCAGGATTATAGAGCAGCCATAAAAGAAACCAATGCAATTTCAGAAATTTTATAAGTCTGGCCGCGTGTTTTTACATGTGTAAGGAAGTTATAGATTTTTAAACTTATACTGTACTAGTGTACGGGTTATTAATTTAAATAAATTCAATTATCTGAAATGTAGTTAAATAATTTTTTGTTATATTCATGTGAAAGATACAGTTGTTATTCTAAACTTATATAACACAAAAAATCCATATTTAAATACGGGCAAAATCAAATGGACGTTTGTAGTTGGAAATGGAATTGAAAACTGCTTGTTAACGTCCCCTGGCGTTATGCTGAAGGCTTATCAGGACACGGCTTACAAACTAACTTCTGACTTAACTTAAACATAACACCCATGCCTTATCTGGAGTTCGAACCCAGAACTGCCGCTCCGCAGACCGGCGTGTGCAGGAACACAAAAAACATTTCATATATGTCATTCCCATGCCTCATGAATGACTCTCCGAATCATTGTTTGGATACATGTACCATTGTTAATTAAGTATTCCCCTGTTCAATAAGAAAGTATAATAAAACGTTATCGATTTTCTTCGAAAATGCAATGTTGACTTAATTGTACGTAAGTACCTGAATAAAGGGAACTAAAAATGGCAGCAAACTCTTTCGGGCAGTTATCGTTACAAACGGTACTCATTTTCCACCTTAACGCCCTCATATTTTCCGTCTTTATCGGCCTGATGTGCGCCCGAAACGCCTTCTCCTCGCAGTAAGGAAATGTCGCCGGTTCGAAAGCCGGGCAAGGAGGGCGGAGGTAGAAGGAAGGTTTATCTTATCAATACTCGTGCAAGCAGTGTTGCGCGCCACGGCTATTTTCTTCTTCTGCACCCTCTTCCGCCCCATTAAACTGCCCTAATTTTCTTTTATTTCCCCGAGGCAGTTGTTCCCAGTCGTTAGTTCCCTTGCGATCAAGACTGAACCGCCAGCCGTTCTGTTCCTCCAAACTTACTTTCACTTTTTAAATTTTTTTTTAAAAGAGAAATTGTGATTGTTTTATTCTGCTACACTGTCTAACTAAGAGAGAAAAGAATTCATGCTACAGTGTAAAGGCCTGACAAATTTCAGCTCCTATGTGAAATATTTCGACAAATATAATTCTTCCTTGTTACACAGTTTTGTTCTTAACGATACATTTTCTTTTGACAGCAAAATACTTTGTAGTATTAACCTTTCCCGTGAATTGAAAGCAGTAAACGTTTCCAACTTATAATAAAATGAAATTTTTCCGCGAGTTATTGAAAATTAAATAAAATGTCTTTATTTCCAATATTAAAAATGTATTTCTATCGTAATTTATAAAGTGAATGACTGTACCTACATACAAAAATTGTGAAAATAATAATTTTAGGCCAACGTAAATTCTGAACTACAATATTTACTTCACTTTGCAGACAAGAATTATTATGTGTGGGTTTTAAAATATCAAGATCTATATTCCTCTTTTCGTAGTAAACATTTCTTATCCAGTGGTTATCAACAAATTTGTTTCAATTTTAAAATCTTATAGCCATCCATGGTAGGAAATAATATCGTAGAACTCATAAAATCTTTAATAAAACAAATGTTACTAGCTGTGCCCGCGGCTTTGCTTGGTGACATTTAACAATTAGTTTACTTAACCTTTATAAACCCGAAAAGTTAAAAAGAAACTAAAGACTATTTCTAAGTACCGCCACTCACAGGTCGTATTCCTTATCATTTGGAGCAAAATATGTTTTGTAATGTGGGTCCTATTATCAATCTTTACAGAGTAATTGGAAACATTTAAAAAATGACGAATAAAATAATAACCCTCTTAAAAGTAAATACAGTGATGTATTATCAGACCGTATTGTTTGCAGTTGCGTCTAACAAGCTTACAAAATATGTTCANAACATCACAATTGCGTCTAACAAGCTTACAAAATATGTTCAAATATGTTTCCGTCTACTTCCGTACACTTGGCCGGACGCTTATGAACCGCGCGTGTTGNAACCGCGCCTGTTGCTCTACGCAGCTGCACACGGCTGTCTTCTGTAGCGGCGTGCATGATACGCGCAAGTAGTTCCTCGCGTGTTTGTGCAGTCCTTTGGTACACAATATCCTTCATACACCCCCATACGCAACAATCTAGTGGTGACACATCTGGCAATCTAGAAGACCAGGGAGGGGTGAAAACCGCCTCGTCCTATCCATCTCAGGGAAATGCACATTTAAGTGTTCAACCACAGCGCGGTGGAAGTGAGGAGGTGCACCATCATGCTGGAAGATCATACGACGTCTCACTGCTAACGGAACATCGTCAAGTAACAGCGGCAGTTCTCCTTATAACAAACTGCAGACACACCACACCCGTCTAGCGTCCCGGGAATATGAATGGTCCAATCAGCTGATCGGCTAGGACACCACACCACGCATTGACGCTGAAACGGTGTTGAAAACTCATTTCCGCTGTAAGGTGGGTATGCTGACTGTCGAATTACTCTGTAAATATCGGGAATAGAACCCACATTTATATAACAAGTTTTGCTCTAAATGGTGTAGGGAATAAGTGCTGTGAGTGGCGGTAACTACTCGTCGATCATTCTGTTTATACAGAAAAAAATTATCAATTTGGTTTTGCTGTATTATTTCATTTTTGAAGCTGTCATATTTAAAATCATTAAATGTGTGTTTGCCGTACCATTATTTAAACATATTTCTGAGAAGCACATAAATTAAGAAAACTTTACGAAAATTCGAAATTTCTCTGTAAAGCTTTCTGTGCTCTATCACGACATATGTATAGCTTATATCTTTAAATACACTGACACGATGTAATTGTCGAAATAGTGTTGAGCTTCTTATTAAATTAAAACTAAACAATATAAAATTACACATTTTTAAGTTACATGAACTTGCTGGGATCAATATAGATCACGAGCTAGAACTCTTAAGGAGTCAAAGTCCAAAATAGGTAAATTATTAAAAATTATTTTATCATGTTCTGAACTGACTTGAACTGTCTGGATCTAAGTGGTTCATGTAAAATTACTCGAAATTGGATATTCGACCCATATACTGTATGTTCTGGGAAAATTAATTACCTGCGGAAATTATCACTATCTCGTATTGATTCAATATACGCTCTCCTAACTAATATTTAGCCTGATACTTCTGATATTATAGTATTCTGTAAGTATTTAAATGTCACCAGTGAACTTCAGGTATGCCGATTTAAGGCATTAAAAAAAATTTAGTTCATAAATTTTACAGAGAAGGTGTTGACACACTGCTTATAAAACTATTTCGGCAACTTTATTTACGGCAGTTCCACGCGAGGTTGTAACATTGCAGTCTTCAAAAAAAAGCTACGAACGAAGCCAAAATCAACACGCTCAGTTAGGAGAAAAGTTTGTAAATAAAGGCTCTATTACCAAAGCCAAAAGAAATGTGGGGAAATTTCCAATGAGATATATTGACGGTAACGCAGCTCACGCACTTTACACATCAGAGGCACGAAACAGTTGCAATATAACGAACGAGATAGACTATGGAGATCAGCGCCACAGAATCCGTTATGTCACCGTTTAGTGAGTGAAGAGTGAGTGAAGAGATTTGCGCGACTCTTAACGTCGAAGTCTTGAGATCCAATGAAATTGAAACTAGGTAGTGTGGAGCGGCTCCGGAATGAAAGGGCAGGGGCAGCATCCCCGAGAAAACCCCGCCGACCAGCGACATGGTCCGATAAGATTATCGAATGCGAAAATTCNGGGCAGGGGCAGCATCCCCGAGAAAACCCCGCCGACCAGCGACATGGTCCGATAAGATTATCGAATGCGAAAATTCTGGAGCGTCCACGCCGGGAGTTGAACCCGGTTCACCCAGATGGGAGGCGAGTAGTCTAACCACTACACCAACGCGCCCCCTCCCTCCATCCCGATGGCCCTTTTACGTCAGCGAGATAATGGCGATCTCTTCAGCTAACAACGCCTCCATTGCGCTACCGACATTCCCAAACAAAGGCATCTCGCAGTGCTGCTGTTATTGCGTCGCCGAATTCTGCCTAATATGGTCATCGCGTGGTACCTACCAATCCTTCAGAAATACAGTAGGTGCGTCCCCATTGCATTCACATTCCCACGTGAGCCGAACTGCGCGGAAAATAATAACCAACTGCCTTTTCATAACGTACTCGAGAACAAAGGAAACCACCGAACATCCTAGCATCTCTTATAGATTCTAGACTCTACTTTAGAAAAACAGACCCACGGAAATTACACAAAAACTACCAATGCCGAAACGTTTGAAACACTTGAAAAACTAATAAATTAGCCTTGAAAACCACAAAAACTAACAAAACAATAAATAAAAATATATCTTAATATTAATATTAACTACACCATTACAATGTATCGACTGATTTCGTACAATTTTTTACAGTGTAGATCTAGTAAAGGCACAACTTTGATACAGGTGATTGTTGAAAATGTTATATTTAACATCTATTTATATCTGTGCTGCAGCATAAACATGTTATCACATTTCAAATTGCTTGAATTATGTACAGGCTCGTCCGCCTAACATTGACACCCCCAACATTTGCGCAACGGTTGCAGATCATAAAATGCGATCTTCGCTAAAGGAAATTATGTAAGGGGGCAAGTAACTTGCCGCAAAAGTGACTATTCGTAACACGTGTATGGACAGAAATAATTGAACCACATATGATTTATCCCCTAGGAAGATACATTTATTTCAACGGCATCTGAAAGTACGTGCAAAGAGGCGTTCAGTGATATAGCATATGCAATGGAATGTCACACAGAAACGTCCAGATATAATGTGAAAAAATGATTAAGTAAGGTGGGCCAGTAGCATGAGTGGACCTGTACTCACAGCTGTAAGCAAGCAACACGCGCCGTGACTCGTCCTGGCGGGACCGCTTCCTAATAGCAGCGCAGCACCAGTCCCCGTAATATGTTATGGTAGGTGGCATTGCAGTGTGTGGCTGTACGTACACAATGAAGTCCACCATTGAGGAAAAACTANGTAATATGTTATGGTAGGTGGCATTGCAGTGTGTGGCTGTACGTACACAATGAAGTCCACCATTGAGGAAAAACTAGAAACTCTACTTATTTATGGTGAGTGTGGCAGAAATGCCAAGCAAGTCGTCCAAAAGTATGGTGAAATGTATTCTAATCTGACGCCCACCTCACGGCAAACGATAAGAAGAATTTGCACACCTCACTTGTCACGAGGTTATTGGAATTCCAGAGCACGAGTGCGACGAAAGACTGTAAGGGGCAAGACGCATCAACGCGATGTGTTGGCACGTGTCGATGCAAACCATCGCATAGGTACCAGAGAACTTTCCAGGTTCGGTAGGAGTAAGTAAAACAAGTGTGTTACGGAAACTGCGCCAACGAAAATTCCATCCGTATCACACGACTCTTCATCAGGCATTACATGAAGGTGATTTCCCGCAGCATGTGCATTCACGTAATATGATCTACTGGGCGACGGAGTATCCTCGTTGAGTCCAGCACGTGAAGCACCAGCGACAGTGGAAAGTGAACGTGTGGTGTGGAATCGTTGGAGACTACGTCATAGGGCCATAATTAATTCAAGGGACAATGACTGGCTGTGCATACGCTCATTTCCTCAGACAGACCTTACCGGCACTTCTGGAAGACATACCGCTCGACATACGTCGTAATATGTGGTTTCAGCACGATGGTTGTCTGCGAATTTTGCTTTGGGGCGAGGCAAGTGTTAAATGAAACGTTTCCGAACCGGGTGGTTAGGAAATGGTGGTATTGTAAGATGGCCAGCTCGTTCCCCTGACCTCACACTTCTCAATGTTTTTCCTTTGGGAAACACTGAAATATATTGTGTATAACACTGTTCCTACGACGCCAGCAGACGAAGGAACACATTGTAGCAGCTTGCGGAGTCATTATGCCGGAAATACTTCAGGCCGCTCGTCGCTCGCTACATGTGCGTTTACAGATGTGTATTGCGGTCGATGGTAAACACACCGAGCACATGCTGTGAAAAGAACTTATGTGAAGCGTTTCGAACATAAATGTGCTCTTTTGTACTATGCATGCGGATGCGATTGCATGTCTCGTTAAATTTGTTTCTTCTATTTTTGTTGTGCATCTGTAAGCACTCGTTATTCAGTACAGTTAAGNATTGCATGTCTCGTTAAATTTGTTTCTTCTATTTTTGTTGTGCATCTGTAAGCACTCGTTATTCAGTACAGTTAAGTACTAGGAAACAAATCTCCTGAACAATGTTGGTATCTGAATAAATATAATGTATTGATGTCAGACTTGCACTCACATTACCCGTCTTCCCTCCGCTGCGGTGCTCTCCTTAGTCCAATATCGCATTCCGTGCTCCTTGCGTCATTAAGGTAAGCGCTACTCTGCTATAAGGAAGCGGTCCCGCCAGGATGAGTCACGGCGCGTGTTGCTTGCTTACAGCTGTGAGTACAGGTTAACTGCCCCATGCTGCCGGCCTACTTAACTTAATCATATTTGCACATTAATTCTTGGCGTTTCTGTGTTACTTTCCATTCCATATGCAATATCACTGAATTCCTATTTGCATGTACTTTCAGATGCCATTGAAATAAATGTATGTTAGCCAGGGGAATCAACATATGTGGTTTAATTATTTTTGTCCATACACGTGTAACGAATAGTCACTTTGTGGCAAATTAATTTCCCCGTACGTAATTTTATTTAGCGAGAAGAGCATTTCGTGATTTGCAACCATTCCGGAAATTTTGGGTGTGTCCACGTTAGGCGAACTACTCTGAATACTGCACAATTTATAAAGAGAATATTTATTATACATATCATATATACTACCTCATACGATAAAAAAAGAAGGTATAAACATTCATATTTATTAAATAGCAATTTGTATATTTAATCAGTATTTAATATTACTTTCATTATAACAGGGTCATCACGTCTGTGTTTCTGTCGTTGCGGGATGCTTTCAAAAAAATCCGAAAAATTGAGGAGCTGATAGACGGCGAAAATGACGATTATCTTATTCCAGTGAATAAACAAAGATATACAAGCGAAAGCGTGGTAGGATTTCAGGTAGTACGATAGGTTGCGGTGTTTATTAACTAGAACCATATATGGTATTATTTCGTAAGTGCTAGGAATGCATTTTTGTTTTGATTATTCAAAATTTAGTACACTTTCTGTTGGAATTATATATCTAAATGTTTGTTTCAATGTGAGCATGGTGATGAAAATAATGCATAAATAACTGTGCCAACAGAGTAATTTCGCCAAGCATGGGTCCATCTTGTCCCACCTAGTAGGCATGTCACCAACATATTGAAAGTGCGTATCATGATTGCGGAAATTAAATTGTACATTGTTTCTTCTCAATGTTTTGTAAACTTTGTAAGAAGAATTACGTTATGAATGAGAACATTGGACAATGGTAGCGAAGGCTGTTCATTGGCTGAGAAATTACGCGTTTAGCTACGGAAGTATCGTCTTGACGCCAGATTTCCATTTAACATATTTTACAGCCGAGAAGGAGATGCCGTTTTCAGTTACGATGATTGGGAGCGGGTGCGTAGGAAAGAATCGTATGGAGTTCCTTACTGACAGGTGGATAGAGGTCATAATTAGGCATGCCTCACAATTCTTTACAGGACAAACGTTCAACAACAACATCCCTCACTTGCATTTCGAAGACCTTTCTATCGTTTACTACCTGCACTGAACGAAGGAAATCTCACGTGGTTCTCAGAGACAGATTTGTTTCGATAAGTAAGTGATTTAGAAATCACATTTTCCTGTTCTTCGGTTTACAGCTTACGGTGAAATTAATGAAAGTTGGTCCGATTCCTATGTTCGCTTACACTTCAGACTTATATCACCGAAGGAAGAACTATTCCCAAGAACCTTTATGCACGCAATTAAGCCATAATTTAAGTGATTTTGCAGAAAATGAAGTCAAATTCTTCAGCTGGTTGAGGTAACTAGCTGTTGTTATTAACAATACTGTACTTTCTGCGACCAATATGTCCCACTGTACCGTGCTTGCTTTTTTTCAGTAATACATTTTTCTTTATTATTTTTGTTAACCACTTTGAAGTTAAGGCTAATATATTACATGCGGCGATTTGGGTTTACAACATTAATGTTTGGTGCATTTTAGTCATCTCTAAAATTATTTCGTTAATTCTTTTGATAAAAACATTAAATAAAGTATGCGAGGTTTTTTTTTTTTTTTTTTTTGCTTTTGCAACCTTACGTAGTTTCAAAAGTGATAGAGACTTCCAATCGAAATTGATAAACTCGTTTTGGGGATATGTTTTTACTGCGACGCCATTTACAAATTGTTTGAGCAAAATTTTTTTTTTTAATTTCGTACAGAAACGACTAAGTAAAATCTCTTAACTCTTTTTTTCAGAAACAGCATTTTTTAAATGGGCTACTTTCTTTTATTCTCGACATATCGGAAACTGTTAGTTCGACGGAGTTTGCTTTGAAGATTCTTACAGTTGGACCCTCTGTCTAAAATTTAAATTTGCCAACCGAATTCCCTGTGCGTTGAAGCAGCGGCCTGCATTATTTCACAGAAACCTCTCACCAGTTAAACCCTTTCTCTTGGTACTCTGTTAATATATTTTTATTTCGCTGCCCTCTTTATTTTACAATCCATGTACATTAGGTTTTTTTTTTCTGATTTTAAAATAACATGTATGAAAGATTCTTGTTTGGCGTACTTACTTTCTTCCTTTAATTCTTCCTGTAGAAAGCACTTCTATTTTCCATGAAAACACCCTCCTATTTCACTGTCACCACTTCACCCCGAATGTTTACCTTACCTAGTTCACGCACAGTTGATGACACAGGCATCATACCGAGCATGTTCCTCGATTTACTTCAACCATTTTCGACTTTCAAGCTATTGTTGGGTGACTTGGCGCATATGTACAATTCAACAACACTTATTTTTATGACCGCCAAGATTTTTTATTCGCACATATATAGGACACCTTTCAGCTTACTGCGTTGGAACTTGCTACAGTTAAATAAGTCGATAACTTTACTTTACTAAGATATCCAGAATTTGAAATTCATATATCTATCTCTATCACCTTTCCAGCTAGAGCGATGGTATAGGTATAAATTTCAACCATTAATATTTATTCGCCTGTGATTATCAAGATTTATTACTGACATACCTTGGACACTGTTCCATTTACTCTGATTGGACATGAAACAGACGTGCATGATCTTAATTTTGAATATCAGACGTTTATTAAATTAGTATATTGCGATGCCATCGACATCATGTGTGTATTAGTATATTACAGAGTTTCCAAATTTTGTGCTTGCCATACTGATTTATTAGTTGCTACAGTATAGCGGATGTTTTATGTGTTACGGCACGTCGATGTCATGTCTCGCAGAACCACCTACTTCCGCGTTAGAGTCACGTGACATTTATTAGTCTGTGAACCATCCAAAACGGTTATAAGCTATTCATGGTAAAGTGAGCACTTTCTGAAGGCCTCTTATTTGGAACAACAGCCAATAAATACATTTCATTGTAGCCTTAGAAGTTAACTTTCGAGAACGGTGAAATATATACACTGTGTTTATTACTTACATGACATTTATTAAAAAAAATGGTGGAAGGATAAAAAATTGCTGATAGGAAAAGAGTAGCTATGGTTTCAAAAGGGCTCACTTTACCGTCAACAGCTTATAGGTGGCACGTTATTGATAAAAATTGTCACAAGTTTGGAAATTGTGTATGTTGTATAACCTCAGAGTGAACATTCGGATGTGTGTTAACGCACGTATACGCCATTCGCGGTAAACTGAGCACTTTTGAAAGCTCAGCTTAAGATCTACTAGTATGCTCGTTGTGTATTCTTCCGCCATGTTTACAACTAACATTGCCGTAAGCCTGATTACTTTATTCATGCGTCCGTCAAGTGAAACCGTAAAAATAAAAATTCATATTTTACTAATGTAATAAGTTTTACATTTTTATGCGAAAAATAGAAAGCAAAATAAGTTAATTCTCTACTCGCAAATGTTTACGTAAAACTTTCAACTCAATGTTAAGACATTGAACTACTTTCCCTCCGTTCTTACCAACTTGACTGACGCACGCCAGTCAGAATGCCCGCTAAAATGTACGCAGTTAGGGGCAGTGACATTTCTCTGAGGTTGATTTCAAAAGTGCTCGATTAACCGTGACCGGGCTGTAACTTCCGTTCCTCGGAGCGCAAGAGTCTCCTGGTCGTTGTTGCTTCTTTACCTCGCTACGTTATGCCAGGCTGGGTTTATGAAGACTTTCGATAGTGGTTCTTTTACTCCGGGACTCAAGCTTCACACCGTCGCCTGTCGTATGAGTGACATTGCTCACCGGGACTTTGTCTGAGTTAGTGAAACGCTCCGGTCGTGAAGCCGAGGTTATGGAGTAAACCTATTATTGTGTCTTCTGATAATAATAATTTTGTAAATAACTTATCATTGTTAAGTTTCTTTCTTTGTAAAGATGCATTTCAAACGGAAAGAGTTGATTTGTGTAAATTTCTTCACTTCTTTTTACTCCAAGAGTACTCGGGAATCCGGTAAAACAACAAATCTTCGACATCGCTGCTGCCGGAAAAAGATCGTGAACGAACGGGACAAACGACGACTGACGAGAATCATTAAACGTAATAGACGTACAACCCTTTCTCAAATTGTCACAGATTTCAATGCTGGGGCATCAGCAAGTGCCAGCGTGCGAACTATTCAACGGACCATCATTGATATGGGTTTTCAGAGCCGAAGGCCCACTTGAGTTCCGTTGTTGACTGCATGACACGAAGCTTTACGCTTCGCCTGGGTCCCCCAACACCGCCATTGGACTGTTGATGACTGGAAACACGTTGCCTGGTCTGACGAGTCTCGTTTCCGATTGTATCGGGTGGATGGACTTGTATGGGTATGGAGACATCCTCATGAATCCATGGACCCTACATGTCAACAGGGGACTGTTCAAGCTGGCGGAGACTCTGTCATGATATGGGGCGTGTGCAGTTGGCGTGAAATGAGACCCCTGCTACGTTTAGATACGACTCTGGCAGGTTACAGATACGTAAACATCCTGTCTGATCACCTACACCCATTCATGTCCATTGTGCATTCCGACGGACGTGGACAATTCCAGCAGGACAATGCCACACCCCACACGTCGAGAGTAGCTACCGAGTGGCTCCAGGAACACTTCTTACTTTAAACACTTCCATTGGCCACCTAAATCACCAGACATGAACATTTTTGAGCATATCTGGATGCCTTGCAACGTGCTGTTCAGAAGAGATCTCCACAGCCTCGCACTCCTATGGATTTGTTGACTGCTCTGCAGGATTCATGGTGAGAATTGCCTCCTACATATCTTCAGACATTAGTAGAGTCTTTGCCACGTCGTCTTGCGGCACTTCTGCGTGCTCGTGGGAGCCCTACACAATATTAGGCAGGTGTACCCGTTTTTTTGGTTCTTTAGTGTTTTTTCGCATTTATATATACAGCTTGGATTTCGTTCGGCGATGGGAGGCTAGCTTTCGCTGAGGGGAATCCGAGTTGGTAGACACCTGTGGCAGCAGACGACAATGGCGGCGGTGGGCGATAGTCGAGTGCGTGCAGGCCGATGTGTGTATGTGTGCTATATTACCTTACACTAAAGCATGCAATGGTTACTTGGCAACACACGCGTGTACACCTATATTTTTATACATATGTGGACGGTTGTTACATGTTCCCAAACTTCAAACGTTTTAAAAACGATGAACTATGCATGTAACATGGCTTAAGAACTAATTATTCTTATATCCTTGATTGCAGTCGGAAGTGATGCCTGTGATATGAATTTGACGACTATAGCGTCAGAGGATGGAAAATTGCGGTCGGCTATGCTTAAAGATGCCTTAAAGTTTACTTGAACCTATCCCCCTGTTCTTCATCAGAGAAAATAAAGGAGACTGGAAGGATTATAAGAATACCCCAATGAATAGAAGAGGCTATAGAGAGACAGGAAGGAATGAGAGAGCATTATAAAAAATAATATCGGATTGACAGAGTGTGAGAAACGAAGCTGGTAGCCCCCTGGCGGGTGCCGGGGGAATTCGTCGGTGGCGGGTGATTTGACGTGTGCGTGATTGATATGTACGGTATTAGCTTATCCGAAATTAAGGTTGACTTGTTTTGCTTGTTCGCTATTATCATTGACATCATTTGCATTGGCAAATTTGCGTTGGCGAATTTGTGACTTCATCTAATATGGAGGCCATTGGCGAGGAATGACAGAGCAAAAGGTTTCAGCGTGACGTCATCCAAGATGGCTGCCGCGTATCCCCGATCCCTATCCTGTAGCCTTCCGGGTGAAGGTCCTATTTCCAGTTACATTAGCCAATAATGCATGACTTAACATTTCATGTATTATTATTTCGTTATTTTAATTTATTAGACACGTCTATAATTACTTGCATAATTAATTGTCCTACGATCACAAAACAATACTGTAAGTTTTTTTTTTGTGTCTAAGTATTTAAGAAGTGTAACCATAAAATCCGTTACATGTTGC
>NQII01004129.1:221579-276201 GCA_002778355.1 Clitarchus hookeri
AGTTAGAAGTATTTGTATATCTGTGCTTCGGAGGTAAAAGGCACTATGTCCATATTATGCAAAACTGAGCTTTTGAAAATGTTTTATTGTATTTTTCGCGCCTTTTTCCGGGATTCAAAGCACTGTCCTACCAGGAATAACAAGCGATTTAGTGAAAAGGAAAGGAAGGGCACTACAGATGCCTTCATAGTATAGTGGTAAAACGCACTGCTATTTGTCTGCAGATTGGTACAGAAGATTTTGTAGATTATATTTTATTTCTTTTTTACATCGTGATAAAATTGTGCATTTTTGAATAGGCAATTAATTTAAAGAGGAAAACCAGCGGAAATGCTAATTATATTATATTTTTGCAGAGATTTAATAAAACACAGATACTCACTATATTCTCGTATGTACATCAAATTAATTCAATGAAATTTGACTGCAAAATGGTCGTTAAATCGTTCAAAATAAAATCTGTCTCTAACAACTCCTGGTAGTCTTGAGGGCGTGACGCTTATTGTACGGAACATTAATTACTCTAATTTACGTAACTTAAGAAGTTGCCTATCTTAGCTTCTAGATATTTTGACTTTACCCACCCCCGGCGATCTGTGTTCCTTGGCTAACTTGTTTTCGCTTCTATCGCGCCAGCAATACATTTAAAGCCATTAAACCTAATGAAGAATAAATTATTTTGTTACGCTTTTCTTTTTCCCCCGTTCTTTTGTTTCCTCGCCTTCCTCTTTTCCTCGCAGATCTGTTAGAATGTGTTATTTGCCTTTGGCAAGTTAATTTTGCTGTAATTCGTTTTAACTTTTGGAGCGAAGAATTACCGTCTTGAGCGCGTAATTCCCACTCTACAAAGCAGATGAGTTTAATTGCGTAAAAGCGGGCTTCTTTCTTCGCTTGTCGAGATTTTGTTGCCTCAGCAACTTTGAACTGGCCGGAAACAAGTTTAGTGCTCGACATTTTATATTTATTAACCTCTTTGTTTCTAATGAATTTTCATTCGGTACAAGTTTTTGAAGCAATTGACCTGATTTCGACGACCCGTTTTTTGTTGCTTCTCGTTAAATCAATTTAAAAGCGTTAAGTCTGTGAAGGATACTGCAATTTATATAACTACAAATGGTAATNCGACCCGTTTTTTGTTGCTTCTCGTTAAATCAATTTAAAAGCGTTAAGTCTGTGAAGGATACTGCAATTTATATAATTACAAATGGTAATTTTGACGTGACAACGTCTTAAATTAGGTTGCGGCTGGGAGTCACTTATGAAAAAGTGTAACGCTCGGTAACGTTACGATGAGTCACCGAGGAGGGGTAATCAAGGGAGGGAAATGAGGGGAGGAAACAGGAGGGGAGCCGAGCCGGCCAAGGAGAAAGCCACCTTGCATGGAAGCAATTCCAAAGACGAACGACGCGGTGGAGCTAGCGTCGCAGTTTTACAATTAATAAATGTAATTAGACGAACCACAAGGAAATTAATAACGCGCTTGATAAATAAAGACGCTCTCGCATTACTAAAAAAATATGTTTAATGAATATTCGTTGCAGTGACAGATATTGTGTTTTTGACGTGACAACGTCTTAAATTAGGTTGCGGCTGGGAGTCACTTATGAAAAAGTGTAACGCTCGGTAACGTTACGATGAGTCACCGAACGAGAGAGAGGCCCGCCGAATGCCTTGCGTCTCTCTCCCACTCAACTATGATCGGTCTGCCGCGCGCGCAGCACTACGTTGTCACGTAAAATCTTCGCCCGTAAAACCGACTTTACAGGCAACCATTTTTTTTTTTCTGTGTACATAATTGGTGGCATAAACAGTAAGGAAAACACTTATATCACATTTAAAAAAAAAGGAATTTTTACATCTCCCGTCCGTAGTGTAAAAAAATTAGGCGTAAATAGGGTACGGCAGTATTATAGAAAATAAAAATGTGGCTGTCGAATTAAATTATAATAATCAAATCCTACACGACTGTAACGTAACAGTAGTATCGAAATCGAAATTAGAAGTATATGAATAGAACTGTGCTGCCATCTCTACTGTACAAATGAAACTCTCATATTTCGCCGCTAGAGAGCAGTCAGCAAGTAGTTTCGGCAGTTCACACGAGATCGCACTGACTGGTGTTCGTAAACGTGAACTGTTTTATTCGATAATTTGATATTTCTTTTTTTACAACTATCCGGTAACTCAAACAGTGCTTCTAATAATTTACGTTTATAATTTCTTGAACTGATTATTATTTAAATTGGTTTTTCTGCTTCTATAGTAACACTACATCTCTTTGAATTAAACCTGATGTCGAGTTACAGCACGAGAAGTGTGGCCTAATTAGTATATTACCTTATACATTATAAACTAAAGTTCTTGATTGACGTATTTAGACATGCATTTCCCTACTATGTAAAATAAACCAGTTACAATGTAATCGAATTCACCTCTGTAATTTATTTAAAAAGTTGCCGTCCGTTACCAATGTCTGATATAAAATTACGCTACTATAAATTTAGCTCTTTACTTTCTTCGGCCTAGAACACTTTCGAAAGAGGTAGGAATTAATGCAAAATTTACATTTTCAGTAAAAGAATCAGCAGAAGCAATAATGTCGCTGTGAAGTTGGCAAGTTTCTCATTCAGACATGCCCAATGTACGTACCTCTTATCATAATTTCTCATTTTTACCCGAGCAGATTTAGATCAATCATGACTGACACACCTATAATATCAACTCAATTAGTTTATTAATCGAGCCAATAATCATGCATCACATATGTATCTTTATATTCGTAATCACAAAATCGATAATATCGAACAGTGTTTAACTCTGGGAAGTCATTGGGAGACTTTATCTTCTACGTCGTCAGCCATACCATACGCTATGCTCGTTGCTCACCAGCTTTTCTGTACAAATTATCAGTCTTCAACAATATGAATTAAGTCATCTACCAGTAAAAATCCTTCATTAACATAAGTCATACTAAATAATTTCTCTCCCCGTTGTAAAATTTAATTTTCGTAAGAATCAGCTAACTTAAATCTAATTATACGCTGGTCGTTTTAAACTGAGCACTTTCGAAAGCCCTAATTAGGATCTACTTGTATGCACATTGTGTATTCTTCCGCCATACGTAAAATTGACATTGTTCATGCGTTGGCAAAGTGAAACTGTAGAATTATTATAAAAGTAAGTATTTTACAAATTTGCTAATTTTTAAACTTCATATGCATTAGAAAAACACAAAGGACAATTAATTATGTATATATTCACATATTTTTACGTCACATTTGTTCCACTTCACGACACAAAACTACATTTCCTTTGTAGTTAACTTTACTGTCACGGTGTGCTCAAATAACTGTCAACCACTTATACCAACAACCGCACCATATTTTCCCGACTGACTTCTACTGTCAGACAATTTCCATAATGGAACACCTTAATATATTGTTACGCACCGGTGTGCTTACTTAGAGAGTTGCACATTTCCTTAATATTAATGAACAGCTCAGTATTTTATATGACTCCGTCACACGTGAGAGGCACGCACGCATTTATGCATACATTATTGATTACATTTGTGACTCTGATTAAGTATCTGTGGTTATTAGTTAACAACATCAGACATAATAATGATACAACTATTTTAAATATACTTCAAACATAATAAAGCTGGCTCTAGAGAAAAAAAAATATTGAAGGGAATTCAAAGGCGTCGGGCAATTTCTGTGTGTNGGCATACGTTGTACTAAATTCGGGGTCCCTGCGAAGCCCAATAATGCAAGAAGCGCGCCTTCTCAAAATTTTGTTTCGAAATCAATAATTTTAGTATTTATACACATACATTTCTTTCTATTCGCGTATTTTAACACAAAATACTCATACTAGCACAAATATTTATGTTTGCCATTGTTATTAACGTAAGTTTTAATATAAATATACATGAAATAGGATATAAAACTTTATTTATACTGATATCTTGTCAATCCTCTCGTGAAGGCTTTGGCGCTTCCTAGTGAGTATGTATGCTGAGAAGATAGAGGGGGAAGGGGGATGGGCTAAATCTCCTGTTGCCTCTCCCTTTCCGACGTCCCTAAAGAAATCCTTGATCGTATTATTCATAATTTTTATTTTGCATTTAGCTGCGATTTGCGAATGCGGGTTAGTTATAAACAACACGATTCATGCAGTGCCGTGAACAACTGAACACTGCTGAAAACACAGTCAAAATATTAGAAATACAAGGAGCAGAATTGCAATTAAACTCCCTAGTAACAATTGTTCACAAAGGCAGACAAGTGCACAAATAACTCGTGATAAAAGTACCCTGAAAACGGACGGAGTGATAGGCCTACGGTTTTAAAATACAAGAAAATGTTATTTCCTCAATATGGGTGAGCATAAGTCTGAAACACTGGTGAAGGTTAATATTTTATTCTGTAAAATTATAACCGATTGCTTTTATACGCATATTTAAAAACCAAAATACTTGTATCTAACTTTACCCTATCTAAAGGGATGAAATTATTCAACTATTAATTTGGGTCATATATCACTCCAGACATCATATAGGATGAAACGATAAAGACATTTACTTTTAAACAGTAAATTTAATATTTACATAATATTTTTAACTTTAAATGTGTATGCCTAGTTATATAATTTGATACATGTCATGTTTATTTAAGGCTACAAAAAAATTAGTAAAATACAAAGTCATACAAAAACTATAATAATAATACAAACAACAATACCGTAAATAACACACACGAAAATTACCAACCATCTTAAAACGTGAAATTAAAAATAATAATCATCGTGGTAAAATACAAAAGATGCAATTCGATTTCTTAAAAATAGTAGAATTGCAAATCGCATTAGTCCATATCGAATTACTTGGGTCTCAGGTAAGTGGTAGACAACTTCGCGTGGGTAAACAAAAATTGTGTTGCCAACATCTGAAAAAAGAATAATTGTCGTGTGCGCGATAGTGCTTCAGAAGTTTCCCCTAACTGGTTTCTTCGCTAGGTCGCTCGGCGTCTTATGCTTACAACGCGTTCTTTTCTGCGACTCATGAGTTGTCGCAAAGAAGTTTTCGGTTAAATATGAACCACCGCAGGAAAGAAATGCCACAAACAGAGTTTTTGTTTGTTTCATATAATAATGGCAATGATAACCTTACATTATCGTTACAATGGTTCATCAGTCCTCCTTGTAGTAAAGTCAGTTACGGTGTGTCCAAGGTTAAAACTTTACGTCAATGATCTAAGGAAATTGTTATTTGTAAACTTATCATTTAGTAAGTTTCGTTTCGTATTGAAAACTAGAATATTTGAAATAAATATTCAAGTAGCACTTAACACTTTTCTTTGATACACAGAACTTAACTACTGTAGGTTCATATGAAAAAAAAAGTTGATTAGGCCTAATGGCAAACTTTTTATTCTTTAACCTTCCCTTTCAATAAAAGAAAGATTTTGTAACTGGAAACAAACAACCTGCTTTTATTTGCGTGATAGAAAGATTTACACATGAGTCTTATTTTTACGGTGATTATTCGTCACCATTCGCATGTTTAAACAATACATACACAGGAAGCGAGGCGCCATAATCACTGTCTTCAAACATTTAACAAAATTGATAACTTTAACTAATCAATAGTATTTTTTTATGTGTGTCACCTGAGAGATTTGTCTCGTCTTTGATTGAAATGGAAGTTTTAACATCAACCATATTCGCGTCCGGATTATCGAAGTATTAATTTTTTCAATGATTAATTTTGATCACTTAATATATTTTGCATTTTTCACCTATATATATAGTATCTATGAATGAGTAAACTTAGTCAATCGATGCCAGGAAGATTATTCTTGTGCTTTTTATTCTGTACTTTAAGAGACATTGATATAATACTTGACTACAAGTCTAAAGTCCTTCTGAGTACGCCACGATTCTAAGCTAATTCACAAAATAATTTATTATACATCTGATAAAATATTTTGCCTTCTTTTGGGTTTTTTAAGTACTTTGAACTGGAAATTTCGTTTTATCTCAACAATTTTATTTAGTATTATGCTACAAACACAACTTTTTTGTGTTGCAAATTTCTACAGCTAATTTTAAGCATATCATTTTCAGAATGGACATAGAATGAGTCCCTTGGAGAATTTTTTTGCCTTCAAGGAAGCTCGAAATATGAAATGGGTATAGACGTTCATAAAAATGTTTGGGGTGTTNTTTTGCCTTCTTTTGGGTTTTTTAAGTACTTTGAACTGGAAATTTCGTTTTATCTCAACAATTTTATTTAGTATTTTACTACAAACACAACTTTTTTGTGTTGCAAATTTCTACAGCTAATTTTAAGCATATCATTTTCAGAATGGACACATAGAATGAGTCCCTTGGAGAAATTTTTTGCCTTCAAGGAAGCTCGAAATATGAAATGGGTATAGACGTTGATAAAAATGTTNATACAGTATATCACTTCAGCCCACAAAAGGTGCCAAATTATGCAATAACATTAACACGAAAACAGCGAAAGTACTTTATGATTGTTTTCCTTGTTAATATTATATGGAAATAACACGCATTGAAATAAAATAAAAAATTGCTGTAGTAATGCATTTTTTGTAATTTTCCCAACATTTGAAATCAAAGAGGTGGTTCACAAATAATGCCTGAAGTTTACAGAAAAAATTTACAGGAAAATTACAGTTAATTAATTATAACATAAAATTGACAGAAAAATTACAATTAATGAATTGTACCATTAAAATTGCAATTAAGGTCCTGATGCAAACAGACCAGCCCCGCCGTGTTAAGTCCCGATGTTCTCGAATTATACCAACATGACTGTACCACAAAACAACCACCGTATCACATAACTCCATTTTTACGGTACTAATGACCGGTGGGTAGGAGTGGAGAAATTTCTTGTTGCGATGTGTTCGTTATACTTGTTTATTTATAATACTGCCTCGTATCACATTAACATAAGCATTGTAATGTTATGCAAAAAAATTGCTGCCAATGCTCAAAACGTTATGTTAATGGAAGGCTTTGTATGTTTTGATTTAATGAGTAGTTTTTAATGTGTTACTTTTAATTTCTTGGATTTTAATTTTAGATATATTTCGACTACTCACGCAAATGGTTATTTATACATCAGTATAGCGGGCTTTGATCTTAGTATTGCGGGGAAAGCAACGTTTTCTGAACAAACTGGTGCTCGCAAGATTTAGGTAACGGAAAAAATTTTGTCACTGTAAAACTGCACGGCGTACACATATTTACGGAAATTTAATCCGTTAAAAGAACTTTTTAAAAAGCCGATATTATATATTTTCCATTTGATAAATTGTACATCCGGATCCATTTACCTGATCTGGTAACATCTTGGCCGCTCAGTTTCAGCCTATTGACGAGCGTTACCAAGCCCTGTTGCCACATCTACCTAGAGTATGTCGGGTCGTGGTACATATAACGTGAAATGTGAACTGTGGTACTAATATAAGTTACAAATATATGCATAAAAAGCATTTGAATATAGCAGTAATTGAAATCGATAAACTATATACATTATATATTTGGGAATTTATTTCTATTAGAAAACACTTTCAACAGACGAAAATCTGAAATTTTAACTTTGTAGTAAAAATGATTTGACACTTAAATTTAGACATAAGCAACAACTATTAAAAGTAAATTTAATAATGGTCATTTACTGAAAGCTGCGTATAGCATAGGAAAACCATTTATCTTCGTTTGTGTAGTTGAAAACAGCAGCGCGAATTCCTTTCTGTCCTTGCATATTATACCAATCCTCTCCATTACAAACATCCTCCGGTCTTTCAATCCCTTAAAACAAAAATACAATCGTATTCGCCATGGAACTTGTTGAATGAGTCGCGCACTGCTCCCGTAATTTGTTTTGTTGCCGAATTTTTTCCCCTTACCCTAAAATTTGAACACACTTCCCCGAAGATATTCTTTGGTAGTCACCAAAAACCGTAATATTTCCGGACTTTTTTTTCCACACAAACACTGCCTTCGGCGTAGATGTAACGCACATTCCCCGCACTCTACTTTCGCCGATATCACGCGCCCTCGCTGTAAATTTGCTAATTTTGTTTGAAATTTGTGCTTTCGGGAAAGTCTTAGTTTAATAGTGCAACAAAAATATCAACGCACTCTAAAGATTATAGATGGACAATGTTTGTGAAGCACTTCCTTTTTTGCAACTGCTGGTGATGCCGCATGGTTTACATAGCGCCTTTATTTCAGCGAAAACTTCACACGCAAGCAACTGAAGAACGATGAGAAACGTTGGAAGTCNGGTTTACATAGCGCCTTTATTTCAGCGAAAACTTCACACGCAAGCAACTGAAGAACGATGAGAAACGTTGGAAGTCCGTATCGGAGCTAACTGAAGCTACAAACCTGAGCGGACCCCAACTCATAACACTGGGTGGAATGGGGCAGTTTGGCTACGTTTGATTATGTGTCGACTAAGCACGATTCAGACTTCGTTATCGCCTGTTCTCGAAGTAAGGCAGGCATATTTAGATAAAGAACCTACGATATATGGTTCACTGTCATGCACACTCCATACTTATGTAAAACACGAGCGTGTAGAGATACAGACTTGGGATTTCCACTTACTTACTCTGCAAAATAAGCCTCTTGCAACAGTGACTTTATTTTAATGAAACATTGTACGATTTTATGAGCTCATCTGAGACATGTTGTAACACTGCGATTTCCTTCCTTTCTGGCAAAGCCCCGTCGTCTTCCCTTGTTATTATGGAAATAAATATTTCTTTATGGAAATTTATTGCCCTTTCAATATTTATTCTGTCATGTTAAAGTTTGATGTTACCTTAATTTAATTGCATGTTTGAAACTTAATTGTAAATGCAATAATCNTTATTCTGTCATGTTAAAGTTTGATGTTACCTTAATTTAATTGCATGTTTGAAACTTAATTGTAAATGCAATAATAAGTAACAAAATAATGTTATCTTATTTTCAGTGTGTTTGTTGGTCCTAGAAGAGAGAAGCCATTTGTCACACAAGATGGCACAGCTTTTAGTATTTATTGTTTAATGACTTCATGTCATTTATGTAACGCATGGAATTTGAATTATTATTTTAATTATTTTGATGATTTAGGTTTGAGATAACAGACGTATATAAGTTTATTTAGAGTATACATTTGTTTAAAAAACCTACAAACCGTAGTTGAATACCGTAGGAATTATTTATTTATTTTGACATTTTTTCCGTGTGGGTTAAACTTTTTTGCCAGCCAGTTGAACAGTCAGTTTCGTTTTTTTTTACATGTAAAAGAAAGATATTTTGTTTGAAGTCAGAACTAGTAAAGAAATTATTTTCTTCTTGAGAGAGAAAGTTGTCAAAATTTGGTTGTGTGCAAATATTTTATGATAAAACTATGTAAGGCGATGCTAGGTAGCCTATGAGAGACGTCATTTATATAAAAATAAGATTGTTCAAAATCTTTAATTTCACTGCGAACGTTTTAAATTGTTAAAAGTAAGCTTTAATCCATATAGGATTTTTCGCTAGGGCTGTGGTGGGCTGAAGTGATCACACAGCTAGGTATTTACATTGATTTATTGATACCTGTGTCCGAATAATTATAAAAACCAGGCAATTGCGATGGCACGGTGACGCGATGAAGATTACAAGAAGAGAGGAGGCCTGATTGCGGACTACAGACGTGATTAAATACTAGATATGTTTCGCCTTCCGCGTACTTATAAGGTGAATGTGCAAGGTCTGTGTTACGCACATATAAGCCCGCGAGCTCAATACCTGGGAAGAGCTGGGCGTAGAAGAGGATCTACTACAGCTGCGGAGCCGTCTACAGTTTGATGTCACAAGGATGTTTCGGCTAGCTGCTGCCTACGACGACCAACATATTTACATTCTCAGATAAGTCTGAACCAGTTAAAACAGCACGCAGCTCTCGCTAATCAACATTTTATTCTGTACAACGATTAAATTTAAGTTAACTTTTGATTCAGTTTGCATAAAGTTTTGCCCTTGTAGACCCGGTAAGAAAGAGACATTCTCTATAATATATTTTCCAAGCTCAAGTATAAACGTTGGCTAGCTAGTGTCGGCCACAATATATATCATTTGAGAGTTATGAATCATAAATTTTAATCATATACAAGTACTTTGGTAATTGAAAGTATAATTGATTTATGTACAGTTTTATTTAAATTTATTATCTGCCATTTCATCAATATATGTTCAAACCTTGCCTATTACATCCTATTAAAAGTTTGGAATAACAGAGCTGCCATTGTTCTCATTTACCACAGTTCGTCTATAGTTTGTTGTGGTATTGTTCTGTTTGGCACGTTATCTTACAGATGGTGACACGTTTTAGTAAGTATCTGCCTGGTGGTATTATTAACATTGAATTTGTGAAGTTTTATTGGTATTCACATATCTGATGGGTTTTACTTCTCATATGTTCCGCAGTGTAAGCGGGGAAAAAAGGCACTCCCGTAAAATATATATTGAACATTTTTTCTTACATTAAAGGATACAGTTTACGTAGCATTTTTTAATATTTTTACAATATTTAGTATTGTAATCTAAAGTTAAAAATTATATACGCTATGTTTTGACTCTTGATATCTTTGGTGACAGCAACATGGTGATTCGAGGTGTATCGATTGGCCATGTCGTGCGTATAGGAATGACCCGAGGTTTTTTGTGTAGGTAAAAGGAAATTGTTGATTCGTCCTAATTCACAACAACTTTTCAAGATGTAATGACGCATTTATTTTTGCTGCTTGATAATCTTCTAGCATAGCGTAATAATAAGTCCATAGACCCCTCACGGGCGGTCCAAGTTCTGCCCGGGACTTCTACCCTTAGCTGGCCATGATGTAAAGTACGCCTCCCTGGTTTGTGCCATGACCTAGCTGTGTGATGGGACCAAGAGCTGACTTTTGCTTCTTATCGCCTGTGCGCCAGAGTTCGGACGAGCGCCTGGCAAACGTCAGCTAAGATTTCTCTTTGCCTTTCTGCATGAGCACTTAACAGGGCAAACCATCATGACTGCCCGTTTTTCTAGTCTCCTTTGGAACAGTTTAAGTCAAATTTCGCCCTAACCAGAAAAGCTTGGAAAAAGTAAATAAAAATTGATGAGTAAAATTTTTTTCAATAAAATGTGGTAGTTAAGTTTAGGGGCTTTTCTGTAAAAAACAAAAAAAAAAATCACGGAAAATTGTATATTTCCACTCTACTGATGATGCAGAACACGAATATGCTAGGGGCATTAGCGTCCGACTAATTTCATTATATGCGCCCACCTAACCTAACAGAACTTAACCCCACGATGGGTGAATCACCATTTTACATTTTTAAACTAACCTAGAATTGTTGGGTTTTTACACTAACCTAGGATTGTTGGGTTTTTACACTAACCTAGGATTGTTGGGTTTTTACACTAAACTAGGAATCATCCCAAAATGTGATTGGACCCTATCATCCCAAAATGTGATTACTACGAATGTAGGATTGTATGGATTTAAAGGAACTGTAAAACACACCAAAATAATGTAAATTGACTCACCTAGGTAGACGGCTGGTATTATTCCTCTGACGTTAATAGACGTAAACAAACATATTTCGCAAGTTTTTTGAATATGTTATACTTATTATAACATTACACCCTCTTGAATATGAACAAGGTAAGTTGTGCAAAACCCATTAATGCAACTTTTGTTAGTCTAGGACGTTTCGTTCAGAAACGTAAACAAACTGGCTATACTGCTCATTTCGCAATTTTGTTCAATTGGTTTTAACATGTTGTATTTATTATAAAGCTACGCCCCTAGTATATTCGTGTTCTACATGATTAGTAGAGTATAAATATATCATAATTTTGATTTTTTTTTTTTTGTTTTTTAGAAAAGCCCTTAAACTGAATAATTTCCTACATAAGTACTCGTAATACTCATAATGTCATTGAGTTTGTATTGGCGTTTCTTTTGTTTTTGTTTTGCCCCCTATTGAGGATTAATGGGTGCTTCGGTGTTCACATCCAAATATAAAAGAAAATTATACATATATATATGTGTATATATATGAAACCTTTTATTTATGGGTTTAGAAGGATTTTTAATTACATGCTGCATTATTTAATACACAGTAACACATATTTTTATATTAAAGCTCTATTATTTGAATTATTATTCCAATGAGGGTAATTAATTAAACGAATTTTTTTTTTACCAAAGATCGTACGCCGCTGTAGAGGTACATATCAGAGAAATAAGACAACTCTATATTAGCGTAAAACCAAAAAAGGAATTTATTAAAAACTTACATATACCATATTTGAGTTTTATATGAAAGATAATAGCTGCAATTATTTTGTTTATTGTAACTATTTACACCAATTCTAACGAAATTTCAAATTATTAAAACCTTACAAGTACTATGTCCCACTCTCCAAGCTTCGAAGGATTTCGAAAATACTCGAAAACACTATGAAAAAAATAAAAATTCCGAAAAATGGTTCACGTTAGAACTTAAAGAGTTTACGTAGAAAATTAAAGAGTAAATGCAGTGATTTCCTGTCGTCGCCCAGAGTTAGCTGGGACAAGCGTTACAGAATTACTTATAATTGAATCATACTCGCCAAATGCTCGCCCTGATGAAAAATTCATATCAATATATTCTCGCGTAATACGTATCCAACGAATAGAACGTAAAAGGCTGTAACACAATTTTCACTTAACTGTGTTAATAAACTACGCCACAAAAATAATAACTAGTTTCGCTTAATGTTTTATTGATTTCTGCTCTCCAGGTGCATTAGCTGGGTACATAAAATGACAAACATGTAAAACAGAATTCAACAAATAACTCGTTAATTGACTATACCATAAATTAAACTTTTTTTTATTTTAACGTTACCTTATTTTATCTACCCGTTTATTCATACAGATTCAACGTTTAATGGGTTTCTTTATCGAGTTATAATACATTAATTTACTGAGCTGCAGCGTTCAATTGTTTTCCAGCGTAACAAATTATAACCTTTTTCCTTTTATTATTATTTACGTTTATGCGCTGTAAAAATTGTTTCTACTTTTACAAAAAAATATTTGAATACTAGTTGGCAAAATTTTTCTAGGTAACGCTACTGAAAATCTTTGCAAACATTTCTGGAAATGGCTTGAAAAGTTGAGACGATATGTTTTCGTCTCGTGTTCAAGAGTTCCTCCAATTCCCTATAAAAAAATACCTCGCGTCACGTATTCTCGCCTGCCCGTTATTTAAATTCAGCTATGGACATTTTCCCTACCTTGGCGGAGAGTTTGTAACGGCTCTGGAAGACCACGATGTATGCTGCCTCGTCTGCGGTCTCGGCGGCCGACGTCAAGTGGGTCTTCGAAGCAGCAGAGAGTCGACCAGCATAGTGGCTGCCTCAGCTTCAGCAATCCAACTACTGTACACGCCCCTGCTTCCAGCCCGGCCAGACGATACACTGACGTGCCTCACTGCTATAGACTACGCCTTCGTGACATCAGCGATGTTGTCAAGAGTTGCACGTTGACGAGAGAAAATTCTCACGACAGAAAATAAATTACTGTCGCCGTGTAGTTCTGAGAGCCCTCTATTTAAGAATACATTTTTTCATATTGGTTAAAATTTAATGTACCTAATTAAATGCTGAAAACCCCATTACCAAATCTATTAAATGCGAAGTAATGAAGAGGGTTGAGGAAAGTGTTTTTAAATAAATAGAAATGCATTCGTGGAGCTGGCGTGCCCGGTTCTCAGAGTCTGGAGGTTATAACAAAATGTAGAAAAGTGAGTTAGGCTCTGGCCAGAATGATTTTAAAATTAAGTTTTGTGAAAAAAGAAAAAAAAAACTTAAAGTCTATAAATTTTGGGAATGACACTTTCAAAATATACCAAAGAAATGTAATGCTGTGAGATAGTAGATATAATTATAATTTTTTTTGTATTAATTTTGATAACTTTTCAGCTAAATATTTTACCCACATATATGAAAATGTCGCTTTTCGTATAAAATTATGAATTATAGCGTTAGACATTCGGTATAAAAGTAGTTATTCAAAAATTTTCAAGCAAAATATTTCAAATTTTGAAATTGTGAATTTTTAATTTCCTATAAAATATTTCTAGTGGCAACAACGCCAATAATAATGTTTGAAAGGTTCGAGAAAACATGCCAGGGCGCCATTGTGAGACGACATGATGCAGACCAATATACAGTGATCACCTTTCTGACTTATGCTGATGGAGGTTTTTTCGATGTTGTTTCCAAAATCTCCACCCCACAGGAAGTAGAGGGCGTGTCAAAGTGTACGGTAATTATTAAGTATTTGTACAAAAATATACTGTAACCTACCGACGTATATCCTGTAGGATTACAACAATATTTGTAATAATCCTGAAATTATTTTCCTGCAAAATCACAAGCTATTATTAGAACTTCTTCGAAACAGTTTGTCTAATTTATAACGCACATTACATTTTATGGTATAAAAATTATAGTCCAGCCTGGACTGCACGGAACCCATTTTATGCGGCCCTGCCAGGAGTCCCAACCCAACTACGATTATGTTATTTCCCGTTTGGGTGACGAGAATTGAACCCGGAACCTCTGTTCGTTACAAGGAAGTTCACTAACCACTATTTATTATTAAGTTGGCTTTATTGACATATTGAGCGATACGTTTGTCGTTGGACATAGAGTGTGTGACGTTTGACAGTGTGGGTGTGTGACGGTTCACGAACTCAGTTAGGCCGACCTGAAGACAGGCAAATGCAGTTCGCGACATGCGAAGTGAAAATGTTCCGCGGAGGAAGTGGGCACACAACTCCTGACCCTCCGAGCCCCTCAGCTACGGGGCAGGGCACCGTTACGCCACAAATGGTTCCGGTACACGTCATTATATTTTAATACGTAATACATCCCTTCAACTTTAATCTCGTATTAATAGGCGGTACTTTACCTTCAAAAGAAAACCGCATGATTTTAGTGAGCTATAATTAGTTTTACACCGTATCACAAGGAGTATGCAAGTCCCACGTAAAACAGTAGAGGCAAATTTGTATATACATTTAAACAGCCCGCCTCCCATCAAGGCGAAACCGGGTTCGATCTCGGCCGGGTCACTCCCTCATTTTCGCAAGTGGGAATCGCGTTGTACTGTGCCGCTGCTCGGCCGGTGCACTCGTGGATCTCCCGTTTCCACCGCCCTTGTATTCCGGCGCTGCTCCATTCTCACCTCATTTCACCCTTATCTGCTCTAAAGACCTCGTTGTTATGAACAGCCCATATCTCTCGACTCAACATTGTACGTACATGAGAAAATTAATACCGCCCACAGCTGTTGAATTTTTCGGAGAGTTTTTCTTTTCTTTATCCCTGTATTCTCTTGTTTATTTTTGTCACTTTTAATATTTTATTGAAAGAAAGTTATACAAAAACCATGTTAATGAACTCGTCTTTTGCAACACACGTTTTCTTTTAAAAGTCTATAGAAACTTTAAAGAACACAAAATATGTATTAAGAAATAATTCAGAGCATTAAAATATTTAAAAGAAAAGTAGGCCACATATTTGTATTGTAGAGGCTAAAATCACATAAATTTGCAAAATCTTGCCTATACTGTTACAAAATTATTGTTGCAAACCCGTAACTTGCAGGAACACGTTCTTTTAAAACCAGTCAAAATGGACTTTTCCCTGTCGTCCAAGGAAAAAAGTAGCCCTCACCATAAGCGGATTCCCTAAAGTGATGACTCATTGAACTTTAGCACACATTATAACTTGAAATTCTGTGATGGTATCAGAAGTTTACTGAATATCAGTATTTCTGCAATAAATTTTATATAGAAGTAACTTTGTTGCTCTTGTAAGTGTACAAATTCAAGAGGTATAAAACAATTGTTTTTGTAAATATACAAAAACTAGTTTTCGTACAAAAATATTTAACCTCCACTTACAAAAATCCAATTCTATAAACTATTTTATATTAGTCATATAATCAAATTTGCCCCTTTGTCGATGTTAGTCACTGCAATAATATTCTTCGAAATGTTATTCTGTTTATAAGTGCAACCCTCCTCGAGCCATGTATGTCACTGGAAAAAAAAAAAACATTCTTCATTTTACGGATAAGTGCCAGTAAAAATTCATCCAGAGGTCTCCGTAAACTCTTCGTATAATTACGGATACATGGATTTTCAAACAAGGGCTTTCCGTGAATTTCAAGGAGCCTCTTCGTTAATTTCTTAGTTAGTTTTCTGTATTTCCAGTTAAAAGTAAAGAGATAATATTAAAAATTCTTTAATTTTCGGTAAGTGGGTGTTCTACTCTGTATGAAAAATATATTTAAAAAAGGTAAAATATGTTATACTTAAGCAAGATTTGAACGGAGTGATAAAATCACGACGCCAAGACTCTAAATCACTCGCCTTCAACTCTCACGCAATAGCACGGCTGTTACCTTCGGAGTACTTGTAGAGTCACTCAAGCCAATATTTTAGTTTATATTAAAGTTAATGTATTTTTCGTGTTACTGCTTGTTACGCCTGATGCTACTTATTAAAATGTGAAAAATAGGTCTCAGTGATGTGGATAACCTTAGTTGCCGCATAAACGATATTTTTCTTGTTGCACTGGCGAAGAAAGCTTCGTGTAGACTCGAGATTGTCCGTCCCACAGAACAGGAAGCTAAATAGAGCACAGCTGTTTGCAATGTATTTGTAAGAATACAAAATCATTTCTTCGTTCATACAAATGCTATTCTTGCAAATGAACAAACGCTGTAGTTTTACAAAATGTAACTTTGTCAATCAACAAANTCGTTCATACAAATGCTATTCTTGCAAATGAACAAACGCTGTAGTTTTACAAAATGTAACTTTGTCAATCAACAAAATGTGGCATTTATACAATAATTTGTCAGTTACAGTAACAAAAATTATTTGCAGTGTGCATACGCTTATCGATTCATATGAGGTATCATTCATGTGAAAGTGGGACCTAATTTTTGAGCACCACAAGGCACTTAAACGTATGTAGCTATTTTAAGACTTACGCATCACTGAGTCACTTCTGTCGCTTTAATGGCTGCAAATCCCTTGTCTAATTATGCTTTTGCATTACGTCAATTCGCGAAGTAATGTTACAGTGATGACGGCGAGATTCGCTTTAATATTTCTTCAAGCTAAGTCATTTAAGCAAGTGCGCTCAAGTAACCGATGTTGGTGGGATCAAGGGCGGCGTGTACCTCGTGCTAGAACTGCGTCGCAGTGCTTCAAATCCGCATTTGTTTTTACGAAGCCACTAAAAGTGTCCCCATTATACCAATGCNTAGAACTGCGTCGCAGTGCTTCAAATCCGCATTTGTTTTTACGAAGCCACTAAAAGTGTCCCCATTATACCAATGCACGAAAAATAAACACACTTCAGACGAGGTACGTATAACACTCTCAATACAACACGCACGTTATCAATACTATTTCCGAGCACTCCAACATAACTAACAACGACTTTTCACCCTGCTGTATCTCATAATATACTGGTCGGAAACATGCGAAACTATCATAGGGACCTGCATATTGAACCATTGTATAGACTTTCCACCGGTGAAATGTTAGGGTCACCGCTTAAANAAACTATCATAGGGACCTGCATATTGAACCATTGTATAGACTTTCCACCGGTGAAATGTTAGGGTCACCGCTTAAAGTCCCACAGTTGCACGCAGCACGGCGGAGACACTGCACGCCAGTTCAGCGCCTTGCGCGTAGGGGCGAGGGGGCACTAGGCGCGCGTGTCAGTGTCGCCCTTATCGCTCCCGCGCTTCCCTCGCTCAAACGCGCTAAATACCCTCCAAGTGGGCGGCGCTCATAAGGTCTTCAAGCGGCGATCCTATCATTTCATTGGTCGAAAGTCTCAAGCAAAGTTCAATACAGGCTAGTGTCCGGCGGCATGTTTTCTAATACAGCAGTCTGAAAAAAAGAAATGTATTTTTTTAACGACGTTGGATTGCTCCGAAACAATATGTGTTACATGCGTGATTCATTCCTCGTGTCCCGGATATTTGAAAACGTCTCCAAAGTGTATTGCGATACGGAGTTGAATGTGGGGGGATGTTGGATAGTTCCAATTGAGTTAGGATTCTGGTAGTCTTCAGGTATCAGCAGAATTAATGAAGACCCATAAAATATTGTTGCGCACGGACTTCCCGCTTTGGCGGCCGGTTTAAAGTTTAATAAGTTGTTTTCAAATNAGACCCATAAAATATTGTTGCGCACGGACTTCCCGCTTTGGCGGCCGGTTTAAAGTTTAATAAGTTGTTTTCAAATCTGAACAGTAGTTACTAACAGTTGTGTTGTAATTATTTAAATTCTGTCTTTTTATTATGGGTGTTTCGAATTAAGGATACTAAATACTAACATAAATAAATAATTTTATTTTGGCCGTAAGAACTATTTAATTTATAACTATTATTTGCAATGACATTTTCTCCGAGAAACATTAGAAATTTACCTCACCAGTGTTTAGGAATGATGCGAAAGCTGTTAAGGTAATGTTTTTCCTTGCCCACGTGGTAATGCTCCTGAATAGGTACGTGAAACAGATGGGTACTCTCATTACCAAACCCACATAGTAGCATTGCTAAACACTTCCGTTTTGTATACAAATGTTTAGTAAATGTCCCACACTATGTATAGGTTAAACACTTATGTTAAGAAGTTGACGCTATTTGGTTGGGGAAGTCAATGTAACTTGCGCTTTACACACCTGTGGAGAATACAGGGTGACTTAGAGGGTCGTAGTTAATTCCTCCAGGCATAGACTATAAGGTGCCTAGAAGGTTAAGGGGTTTTCAATAAAGTAGTCTTTTGCTGTTTCATTTTGAAGGATGAATATATTGTCTCGAGTTTGAACAAAAAACAACATACAGCAACACTTCCGAGGTGTGGCACTCTAATTTGGCTACTCGTATTAACTGGGGCGACTTCGTGGTGGAGTGGGGCTTCTCTGGGCGGCTGGTTGTATACTTAACTCTGCTGTGGGTGCTGGTATCTGGGGTTGAGCTCCGGCGAAGTGGTAGGCCTTGGAAAAAGGCCCGCATTTTGGTGTCGTCTCCTCTGGACTGCTCTACTGACGTACTGACGTGGCCAGGGGTCTGATCCCCCCCCCAGCAAACGCTCTCTGCACGACTGCTCCCTCACACTCTGCGTGGTAATTGACTGTCTCTCGAACTAACCTCTCGGGTCGGTAATGAAGAACTCACAGACTCCACCCTCCCCGCAAGGAAGCTTATATGCTCACTAGCTTCCTTCCCTAATTGTCGGCACGTGTCGCCTTGTTGGGGGAGAGGGTGGTTGGACGAAAACTGAATGTAATAATATTTTCCATCGAAACTATTATTAGGCATTACCAAACATCTACTTCTGACCCGTGTTAACTGTTTACGCACGAATCATGAAGGTTCAGTGAGGTGCCTGTTGAATTCTACCGTGTGCTCCGGTTTTTACGCGATAAGTCACTGGCCATACTTATTAGAAGGTTGGCACCTGTGAAAATGAGGGGGAAAGGAGGGAGGAGGCCGGATAAAGACAGGCGAATGATGACTAAGGCTTAAGAACCACGCATAGTGCGGTAGTTGAGTATAGTCTATCCACGGTATATTCACACTTTTTGAATCAAACACATGAAAAAACCGCAAGAATGACGTTTTTGGTTGTTTCCTTAATATGTCGTGTATCACAAGCGGTTTAACCTGTTTAAACATAAAGAAAACCTTATTTTTTATTGCTTTGAACATTTAATTACAATTTGTTAAAAAATTATAATATTTAATTCACTATGAATGTGAATAACAGGAAGAAAATAGAAGTGTTAGTAATCAATGCCTAGTAAGAAATAGTTCTTATGAAAAATATTACCACAGTGAAGGCGCATGAATGCGGCGCAATGTCCCGTTGGTGTAACTTTGTAGACTCCGTTAAGCTTTGTTTGCATGAGGTGGAAGAATATCCTGGAAGTAGAACTTTAGCAGGGCTACAGATAAGTTGAAAGTAACCATGAATGGACTATAGCATGTGATAGTTCTTTCCAGCAATATTTATATTGTGAGGCGTTCGGTTATAGAAAATATACATAAACGGAGTGTATCTCCCCTGTTTGTACAGTACATAATACTGGAAATCAAATGAGAAATACGTTTCATTAGAGCTATTACGAAGGTACCGTAACTATGTTGTGGTTTTTATCTGAAACAAATTATGGGTTTTTATCTATCAGTTATTATCGTATCTATTTTTATTAATACCTGATTTCAAAAGTTTCTATTTTTCTAATGGTTACATGATCATAAATTTCAACAGCCCGGTGGTTGAATAACTATCATGATTGAATGTTTTCATCATGCTCTGTTTCTTCTGTTGAATAAGTGCAACATGAAGTATAACACTGTTGTACGGGAAAATTAAATTTAAAAGGCAAGCTGTCGGTATAAAATGTTACGCTTTGGAAAGAGCGTGTTCCGTGTGCCAAAACTTATGTGCCTTTAACAAACGTAAAGTTTTGTTGCAGAGAAACTTTAATTTGTAGTAATTGTTGTCTGTGTGTCAGGTTGTAGCCCTGAGATATCATTTTTTTTTTATTTTGGTCCTCAGCTTGTGATAATGGATCTTTACTGTAGACAAGGCCAAGTAAATATATAGGTCTAAAACAAAAGTTCTGCACCAGCTGTAAATTGGTTGCTCATGAAGAATGTTCTCAGTGGACGATACGCGCATTACAAAGGGGCATCGGAATATGAGCGGTACTTTGTACAGAGAGTGTGGACTTTCATCCCATACTTTCACTTGGAGCGTGAGTAACCGAGTAAAGTTGCTTCCACAATACAGCGTTGCGAGACGACGCGATGGGCTGCGTCGAGCTGTACTTACTGTTTCACTATTGAACGATGTTCTGTCTGCAACGGACGCCATCTGAGATGGTGCTGCTATCTGTTTTAGAAGGGTAAATTTGGTTTTTAGACCTTCCGAATGTGACAAAAGACATACGAAAACCTTTGACGCGGTCACGCCCATGTGTTATGCATGTAGTAGTAGGTAAACAAGGCGTAAACGCGCGTGTCGTCTTCAAAATGTAAACAAGTAGCTGTTCTTCTTATTCTTCACACGTACACAAATAGTTATTCTTCCTCTTCTTCGTCGCACGCTGTCGCCAACAATCGCAACGCCGGAATTTCGCGCAACGCAGTCGTCGCCCACTCACTGCGACGGGCTGCTTCTTCATCCTGATTGGCTGCAGTTCATCGCAACGCATCGCTGTATTGTGGGAGCAGCTTAACTCAGTAATTCCGGTAGTGTAAAGATTTTTTGAGGTTTGTATTTTATAATATCTGTTCTGCCCTACATACCATGCATCATTAAAAGTACATTGAAGGAATCCTGAAGATACGGTAACCAACTGTAAAGGGGTTTGTATGTTGTGTAATTTGTTAAGATGATTATCTCAAACTGCCAACAAATTGCGATAAATAAAATAGATTTCAACGTTATTCCCGTGGGCGAAAATGCAAAGGCTTCACAATCGAAATATAAGTAGTAAATATGCTGTAAATTTGAACTCCAGGTAGCCCATGGAAATAACGTTTTCGCACATGAGTTGAGTTTAGTTTATTTTGATAATCGCCCTCTTTACAAACCGGAAGCGCAAAAGCAGGTCATTGCCAAATGGAACACAAACCTTGTAGATAATGAAGCAATATGTTGCATTTTCGGATCAGAAATGTATAAGATTTGAAGGTTGGTAAATATTTAACTGTATGCCGTGATGCAATGAAGTATTCATTGTGGGCTATCTGCGCTTATATTAAAAGTTTTATGTAAATATTTTGTTTATAAATTTCAAACTTCACCTCGTATAAACCTAAATAATCAAAGAAAACGAATTTTCCAGAATATCTTTGTTTCACAAAATTTATGTTCATAGAGGTTGTTTAATATTTTAAGAAAGTACTTCACTCATTAGGGACAGTCAATTAAAAATACAAACATNTATGTTCATAGAGGTTGTTTAATATTTTAAGAAAGTACTTCACTCATTAGGGACAGTCAATTAAAAATACAAACATATCATTTTTTAATTAGGGCCTTTCCTTCATGTGATTGAAACATTTGTGCTTTTTTCTCATTAATTAATTTTTTCTGCATCTTATTGTAATGGTTAATAATTCTGTGATTTAATAGTAAATATAATTTGCTCTTAAAAGTTTCGGTGCTTATTGAAAAAGTCAGTTAACTTAGTCAATACAAAATACAATATGAAGATGCTGTTGATGAATTATTTGTAACAGTTGGCACGGCAACAAATCGTATGGCGAACGTCTGGGTGACTCAATCAAGAATTTAATTACTATTTAGAAGAAAGTGCCCCATTTCCGGCCCAAACGCACATCCCTGCTGCCTGCCGGTAGCTCACTTGTGACGTCATGCGCAGAGTTAAACTTCACCCGCTGGCGCCTGCCTTCTTTGTTTCTAGTACCATGGCTGATAAGTATCATAACAATACATACTATCATAAGAAGTGACACCAAAGGTGCATTGCTGGTAAGGAGAAATTGCAATGTAAACAATTGTTTAAACTGGCGAATTTCATTTCGACACTCTAAATATGGTTTAGATATCAATAAGTTTATAATGGTGGCAAAGGAACACTAAAAAATGATATAAATTTAAGCATACAAATTTTAGGTTTATAAGGGACATAATTTAATAAACATAGAATATGTGTGATATGAACTAACCAGTACCAAATTCTGCGTGGAATAATAAAACTCTTTACCTAAAAATATTAAATTTTCAAGTGGCCTCGTTTCGGTAGAATTTATGCGTTTCTGAGAGAACGAGTAAGCNTGGCGAATTTCATTTCGACACTCTAAATATGGTTTAGATATCAATAAGTTTATAATGGTGGCAAAGGAACACTAAGAAATGATATAAATTTAAGCATACAAATTTTAGTTTTATAAGGGACATAATTTAATAAACATAGAATATGTGTGATATGAACTAACCAGTACCAAATTCTGCGTGGAATAATAAAACGCTTTACCTAAAAATATTAAATTTTCAAGTGGCCTCGTTTCGGTAGAATTTATGCGTTTCTGAGAGAACGAGTAAGCACATTCTTTAACCACAAATATTTACCAATCGCTATGTTGAAGTGATTCTTGACTTGAGTTGGTATGCCCGTTTCAAGCGTGTCTTACAATCATACCTGTCACTAATTTCTTAAGCAATAAATATTGAGAGAGGAGCCCAGTGGATTTAACCCAACCGATAAACAATTCTGCCTTCAAATTTTTTATATAGAAATTACATCGCAGTCCGTTCCATATAACTCGTGGCTCCTTTTAGATGAAACGAAACGCTTTTAATGTATTCTTTTTTAGAGTAAAAGATGATGGAGTTCTGCTGTGTGCGAAGGCAGGATTTGGAATTGAAAATTTAATTATTTGAAAAATTTACTTGTTAATAGTTAATCAAGTCTCGCCACAAATATACTACTATGTATGTATATGTCGCAGGGAAATGATAAAACCGGAGATTTGATCAAATCCCAAAGTTAGATAATAAATTCATGGAAGATGTTAAAATGACAACTCTGTGGGGTGATTTACCTAAAGAAGGTAAGTGATTAGATCAATTCCTTTAACTTTTTTAGTAAAAAGACGTTATACTTGAAGCTGTAGCCTCATTACCTATAAAAAATTTCCGGCGAGCCTAGAAATGACCACAACACCAGTAGTGAACCTTCCTGCTGGCGCTGGGGCTCGGCCACGGTGCGTCATTTATGGCTACGCTTTGGGCGAGTCCTGACTTCTTATTTCATCTTTTCACTAAAACAATTAAGGGACTTTATAAAATCACTTACTTTCTTTAGGGAAATCACCCCACAGAGTTGTCATTTTAACATCTTCCGTGAATTGATCATCTACCTTAGGGATTTTATAAAATCTCCGGTTTTAAAATATCCCTGCGATATATATATATATATATATAAAGGGCAGATACAGATTGGGGAAGGGGGTGGGGGCGCGGACAGTAAATGGCTTAAGTACTCCCTCTCTAGTGAGCTTAATTTAACACTACATAAAATGAGATTATTCTTGAAAACAATTGCATTGCTATGCCGTGTTATCACACACTATCAGTATGGTGACAGGAATGAATTTTAAAAATATTTGTTTAGATAGCTTGTTGACTAAGAACCGGCATGTATACGTAACGTTAGAACTGAANAGAAGGGGGGAGGGGGCGCGGACAGTAAATGGCTTAAGTACTCCCTCTCTAGTGAGCTTAATTTAACACTACATAAAATGAGATTATTCTTGAAAACAATTGCATTGTTATGCCGTGTTATCACACACTATCAGTATGGTGACAGGAAGGAATTTTAAAAATATTTGTTTAGATAGTTTGTTGACTAAGAACCGGCATGTATACGTAACGTTAGAAACTGAATGCTCACTGCCAACCGCGGAGTATGAACGTGATGCACGAGACGCTGACGTTAAGTAGCGCTCGCCTTAAGAGTTAGTGGTCCGGGCATAACTTCTGCAGGTTCGTAGTTTGCGCGTGTACGTTCCTCTCAGCAGATAAATACACTGAATGCACGAATTGCTATCATAAAAGTTAAAAACCAACTATCTAATTCCGTACATTTTCGTTCTTATCATAATAAGTTTATTCTAAAAAAAAAAAATCGTGAAAATGGTACGAAAATTGCATTTTTAGAGCTTGCATGCACAGTTACCTTAAAAGTTATGAGAAAAGTAAAACGATACAGTCATAGTTTATCTGTGGACTTTCATCGTGTGTAAGAAAATCCAACTGTTACACTCTAAGAAATTATTCGGAAATTAACCATACCAGTGTATACGAGAAAGCAGAAATGGTAATTTTTCCCCCCCCAAACATTCATTGCAGCGTTCCTACATTCGCTCAGGAAACTGCCAAATGCACAGGGAAGTTGCCAACTTTGTATAGCAGCGACGCTAAACATCCCTACATCTGCAGCCTGATGTGTGGCATTATGTCCNACTTTGTATAGCAGCGACGCTAAACATCCCTACATCTGCAGCCTGATGTGTGGCATTATGTCCATGCAGTGTATACGTTAAAAACTTCCCATTATATTATAGGAAGTTGACCAAAAATTTTTTTTACGGTTAACATTTATAATCTGCACTGGAAGGCGTAACGACGGATGCGCTGCACGCAGGTTCAGAGCCGCCTTGCTTGCACGGGCGATGGGCAGCTGGGCGGGCCTGTTATTATCACCCGTATAGCCGTGCCTCTAACGCGGAACTAAATCTCTGGCACTCGTTCTTCTAAGGGCGCCATTTACCTGCAGGAGTTTTGCGCGTTTGAGGCTGGGAAGCTCGGGAGCGATAAGGGCGACAAAGCTACGCACATCAAGCACTCCGTCGCTCCTATGCGCAAGGCTGTGAACTGGCGTGTAGTGTTCTCGTTGTGCTGCGTGCAACTGTGGCACTTTAAGAGGGGACTTTATATTTTATTGGTGGAATGTCTGAAGTAAAGTTCAGTGCAATTCCATATCATAGTTTCAGACACGTACATTTTGAAATAGAGCTCTGCGCAAAAGCCATGCTTAGCTACGTTGGAAGACTCAGGAATAGTTATTTGATGTTTTAGAGTGCTATTGGTACCTCATGTGAAGTGTGTTTTCTTTTTGTACATCGGTGTGATGGGGAACGCGGAGGTGGTTTCATAAAGAAACGCGGATTTCAAGCACACTGCTCGACTAAATCCAGGCGACAGTTAGCCGGCGGATCCATCACTTCACGCGTTGCCTTGTTTTCTGTGTTTTCGCACGTCGAATTCTGGGTTCCCTCCCACACGCAGAAAACCTCTGCAATGAAACGCGTTAAAAATATTTTTTTCATTCAGTGGGAAGAGTTCTCAATCACTCATACGAGGCGAAGGCTTCTCTCTCTGGGCATTCTTCTGTTTCTCACTCCTGCAGTCCCACGTATCCGCTCAACGTGCGAGAACGGAAAAGCGCGCCAAGTCTTACTGAGTGTCGCAGTGTTTGCTGAAGAGCCGGAGACTAAAATAGAGATGTTTCCTAATGTCAACATTGTTTAGCCTCTGGGCCGATGACTCGTCGCATTAACTTAAATTTTTTGCTGTCAGAAGATAGGATGGCAGTGAATGTATGATCATTAACTATCNGATGACTCGTCGCATTAACTTAAATTTTTTGCTGTCAGAAGATAGGATGGCAGTGAATGTATGATCATTAACTATCAACCGTACCAAAAATTTACGCTGTATAGGAAATATCATCTTTAACTGCTTGTTTCCTTTTTATTGTACGCTATGTCACGTACAAATAAATTAGAGTAATCTTTAATTTGAGTTATGTACGTTAAGTAGATGTGGTCTAACGTGGGCTTTGGCTGCTTCCAAATTTTCTTGAAAGTGAGAATTATGTGGCGAAGCAAGTACATAGTTGGGAAGAACACTGAGATTTCGCGTAAATTAGAAGTAATCTGATTCTGCTTGTGTTTTGTTATTTGTTAGCGTGTCTCGCTCGGATTCCGCAGGCCGTGGTTTCAATCTCGTAAGCGGCTGTGCTAGAGACGGGTTTCCACAAAATGATTTCCATTCCTATTACAGCTACAAATGTAGTTCTTTTCCCCCCTCATTTTCTCATGTATTACATAGATACCTCTGATACCTCCCGGCGTATTAAAGAGAATAGTCGTGACTATTAAATAGCAGTTGGTTTAAAATATTTTAAGCAAGGTATTTTTGTTATGGTTAGTTGAATATAAACTAAAGGCATTTATTTATATTTTCAATCATAGCCATAGGCATGCTTACAACAAATAAATTAATTGCTTATAATAGCCTAAGACTTTAAGAATAATACAGCATATATTAAACACCCATATGATATTTGAATGAATAAATTAGTTATGTTATAAGTTTAAAATATGAAAATTTGTATTTGCGTACTCGCACTTGCAGAAAAGTAAAAATTAACAATACTTTCCAGCTTGTCTGGAGTGTAAGGTGGTAATAAAATAATGTCACTATTCCTATAAAAATTAAATCCAGAGATTAATTTTTTTTTTCTCTGTGTGTGAGCTTGCACGCATTTATGAACAAAGTCGCATTTAAAAATTGAATTCACTGTGTATCCAGTATGACGTACCATTACTCGTACGTAGACTTCTTTATAAAACTGCGGACAATGTAACTCACGCACGAGTTCTCGGCACAGGCAGAATGTAACTCACGCACGAGTTCTCGGNTTCTTCTAAGGGCGCCATTTACCTGCAGGAGTTTTGCGCGTTTGAGGCTGGGAAGCTCGGGAGCGATAAGGGCGACAAAGCTACGCACATCAAGCACTCCGTCGCTCCTATGCGCAAGGCTGTGAACTGGCGTGTAGTGTTCTCGTTGTGCTGCGTGCAACTGTGGCACTTTAAGAGGGGACTTTATATTTTATTGGTGGAATGTCTGAAGTAAAGTTCAGTGCAATTCCATATCATAGTTTCAGACACGTACATTTTGAAATAGAGCTCTGCGCAAAAGCCATGCTTAGCTACGTTGGAAGACTCAGGAATAGTTATTTGATGTTTTAGAGTGCTATTGGTACCTCATGTGAAGTGTGTTTTCTTTTTGTACATCGGTGTGATGGGGAACGCGGAGGTGGTTTCATAAAGAAACGCGGATTTCAAGCACACTGCTCGACTAAATCCAGGCGACAGTTAGCCGGCGGATCCATCACTTCACGCGTTGCCTTGTTTTCTGTGTTTTCGCACGTCGAATTCTGGGTTCCCTCCCACACGCAGAAAACCTCTGCAATGAAACGCGTTAAAAATATTTTTTTCATTCAGTGGGAAGAGTTCTCAATCACTCATACGAGGCGAAGGCTTCTCTCTCTGGGCATTCTTCTGTTTCTCACTCCTGCAGTCCCACGTATCCGCTCAACGTGCGAGAACGGAAAAGCGCGCCAAGTCTTACTGAGTGTCGCAGTGTTTGCTGAAGAGCCGGAGACTAAAATAGAGATGTTTCCTAATGTCAACATTGTTTAGCCTCTGGGCCGATGACTCGTCGCATTAACTTAAATTTTTTGCTGTCAGAAGATAGGATGGCAGTGAATGTATGATCATTAACTATGAACCGTACCAAAAATTTACGCTGTATAGGAAATATCATCTTTAACTGCTTGTTTCCTTTTTATTGTACGCTATGTCACGTACAAATAAATTAGAGTAATCTTTAATTTGAGTAATGTACGTTAAGTAGATGTGTCTAACGTGGGCTTTGGCTGCTTCCAAATTTTCTTGAAAGTGAGAATTATGTGGCGAAGCAAGTACATAGTTGGGAAGAACACTGAGATTTCGCGTAAATTAGAAGTAATCTCATTCTGCTCGTGTTTTGTTATTTGTTAGCGTGTCTCGCTCGGATTCCGCAGGCCGTGGTTTCAATCTCGTAAGCGGCTGTGCTAGAGACGGGTTTCCACAAAATGATTTCCATTCCTATTACAGCTACAAATGTAGTTCTTTTTCCCCCTAATTTTCTCATGTATTACATAGATACCTCTGGTACCTCCCGGCGTATTAAAGAGAATAGTCGTGACTATTAAATAGCAGCTGGTTTAAAATATTTTAAGCAAGGTATTTTTGTTATGGTTAGTGGAATATAAACTAAAGACATTTATTTATATTTTCAATCATAGCCATAGGCCTGCTTACAACAAATAATTTAATTGCTTATAAAGGCCTAAGACTTTAAGAATAATACAGCATATATTAAACACCCATATGATATTTGAATGAATAAATTAGTTATGTTATAAGTTTAAAATATGAAAATTTGTATTTGCGTACTCGCACTTGCAGAAAAGTAAAAATTAACAATACTCTCCAGCTTGTCTGGTGTAAGGTGGTAATAAAATAATGTCACTATTCCTATAAAAATTAAATCCAGAGATTAATTTTTTTTTCTCTGTGTGTGAGCTTGCACGCATTTATGAACAAAGTCGCATTTAAAAATTGAATTCACTGTGTATCCAGTATGACGTACCATTACTCGTACGTAGACTTCTTTATAAAACTGCGGACAATGTAACTCACGCACGAGTTCTCGGCGCAGACAGAATGTAACTCACGTACGAGTTCTCGGCACAGACAGAATGTAACTCATGCACGAGTTCTCGGCACAGACATAATGTAACTCATGCACGAGTTCTCGGCACAGACAGAATGTAACTCACGCACGAGTTCTCGGCACAGACAGAATGTAACTCACGCACGAGTTCTCGGCACAGACAGAATGTAACTAACGCACGAGTTCTCGGAACAGACAGAATACTCTGTCTAAAAGGAAAATATGTTAAGCCTGTTCACAAAGAAGTTCAATTGAATATGCTTTGAAAATGTCGTGGCTCTTAATATGATCGCACGCACGGTCACCACATACCAAGTTTCACGATACACTCCCTTATTTCCAAGTATTAACCGCAAACTACCCCCTCCCCAACCCTGTATCGAGGCACGAGGAGAACATTTATTTTTATTTCCGCAACCTCCTCCTGGTGCACGCGTCATGAATATTTTATCGGCCCTGTAAATCCAATTGAAATCGGGAATTTAAATATGCACGGGAAATCCTTCTATCAGCTCCTCGTCCCCAGGGAGGGTAATTGAATAAGCACGCCTGCTCGATGAGAGAGGGAGGGAGGGATCGCTGAAGCGGTCTCAGAAAGGTCGAATGGCGGAGGAAGAGTATGCATAATCGATAACAACGCGAAATATAAAAAAAAGAATTCTCTCCCTCAGGTTATCGATATCGTTATCGTTATCGCTAATCTATCCTGAGACGCGAGCGGATTGACAGACGATCGGTCGGAAACCAAGCTTGAATGAGTCCTTGAAAACTTCCGTTTCTACGTAATGTTTCCCGCTTAAAAGCTGTGAGGCAGAACTGAGTTGGCTTCATGGAGTGGAGGTCTCTGGGCGGGTCTTAACATCGAGGTCTTGAGAGCCGATGAGGGTGAAGCGAGGTGAGTATGGAGCAGTGCCGGAATGCAAGGGCGGTGGAAACCGGAGATCCCCGAGCAAACCCGCTGACCAGCGGCATCTTCCGGCACGATTCCCACTTACGAAAATCCGGGGCTACCTCGCCGGGAGTCGAACCCGGTTCACCTTGGTGAGAAGCGAGTAGTCTGACCACCACACTACCGCACCCCATCTTTAACTAAGACAAGACAAACTTACCACGAGCTCTATTTATTATACCAAAATGGAAATAGTTTGTCTGTAAAATCCATTTCAGATAAGTCATAAAAGATTATCGGTAAAATGGCTGCTTGACTTCGTCTTTAAGTTTCAAATTTTCGAAATCGTAAAGTCAAGATTGCTTCACTTTATCTTTGACATTTCCATTGTGCCAAGCTCCATAGGAAACAACATGTCGTAAATCAAACGTTGCGTCAAATCGCATAGCAAATCCCAAAGTTTTCAATTGTGTAAGGGCCTTAATGTAATTAAACAAAAATGAACAACTATTGCCGTGGACTGGTTTTGAAAAACACTTCGATTTGTTTTTGACAAAGAAAACAATATACATTATTTTCATCTATGCCATCTGTTGGGGAATAACTTTAACGCTACAAGTATTTCGTTGTACACTGGAGAGCCAAAAAAATCCTGGCCTAGGCGTGCGTATGCAAATAACAGAAGTATGGAACCAACCAGAGTAAAGCGATGCGGTCGGCAGCGCCTATATAAGACAACAAGCGTATGGCAAAGTTGCTAGATCGGTTACTGCTGCTGCAATGGCAGGTTATCAAGATTTAAGTGAGGTTGAATGTGAGGTTATAGTCGGCGCACGAGAGATGGGACATAGCATCTCCGAGGTAGCGATAACATTTGGATGTTCGCGTACGACCATTTCACGAGTGTACCGTGAATATCGGGAATCCGGTAAAACATAAAATCTTCGACATCGCTGTGGCCGGAAAAAGAACGTGAACGAACGGGACAAACGACGAATGACGAGAATCATTAAACGTGACAGACGTGCAACCCTTTTTCAAATTAGCACATATTTCAATGCTGGGGCATCAACAACTGCCAGCGTGCGAACTATTCAACGGACCATTGATATAGTGTTTCGGAGCCGAAGGCCTACTCGTGTACCGTTGTTGACTGTGCGGCACAAAGCTTTATGCCTCGCCTGGGCCCACCGACACCGCCATTGGACTGTTGATGACTGGAAACACGTTGCCTGGTCTGACGAGTCTCGTTTCCGATTGTATCGGGCGGATGGACGTGCACGGGTATGGAGACATCCTCTTGAATCCATGGACCCTATATGTCAACAGGGGATTGTTCAAGCTGGTGGAGGCTCTGTCATGGTATGGGGCGTGTGAAGTTGTCGTGAAATGGGACCCCTGATGCGTCTAGATACGACTCTGACAGGGGAAATTTTCCGTAAGCATCCTGTCCGATAACCTGTACCCATTCATGTCCATTGTGCATTCCGACGGACGTGGACAATTCCAGCAGGACAATGCGACAACCCACACGTCGAGAGTTGCTACCGAGTTGCTCCAGGAACACTCTTCTGACTTTAGACACTTCCATTCGCCACATAAATCACCAGACATGAACATTATCGAGCATATCTGGGATGCCTTGCAACTTGCTGTTCAGAAGAGATCTCCACCGCCTCACACTCCAATGGATTTGTGGACAGTCCTGCAGGGTTCATNTTGCAACTTGCTGTTCAGAAGAGATCTCCACCGCCTCACACTCCAATGGATTTGTGGACAGTCCTGCAGGGTTCATTATGTGAATTGCCTCCTGCATACCTTCAGACATTAGTCGAGTAAATGCCACGTCGTCTTGCGGCACTTCTGAGTGCTTGCGGGGGCCCTACATGATATTAGGCAGGTGTAACAGTTTTTTTGGCTCTGCAGTGTATATGAGGAAAAAATCTCTTCTTTCGAATATAACTACACGATCTCCCAATGAAACGTACCCTGTGGGCTGCCCCGGGAGACTAGGGACTCACCTACACATTAGATACGAGATTAACTGGCACACTTGTACACAACAGGCCGACATGTCAGACTGACATCACGACACTGACGTTCACTCTAGTCGGGGGGCTGGAGGAGAGCTTCACTACCCAGCCGAACACAATAACACGTAATGTTACTTTAAAAAAGGCAACACCAATAAACAGCCTTAATACGGGTCCGGTGCCCAACAAGAAACAGNTCGATAACAACGCGAAATATAAAAAAAAGAATTCTCTCCCTCAGGTTATCGATATCGTTATCGTTATCGCTAATCGATCCTGAGACGCGAGCGGATTGACAGACGATCGGTCGGAAACCAAGCTTGAATGAGTCCTGGGAAAACTTCCGTTTCTACGTAATGTTTCCCGCTTAAAAGCTGTGAGGCAGAACTGAGTTGGCTTCATGGAGTGGAGGTCTCTGGGCGGGTCTTAACATCGAGGTCTTGAGAGCCGATGAGGGTGAAGCGAGGTGAGTATGGAGCAGTGCCGGAATGCAAGGGCGGTGGAAACCGGAGATCCCCGAGCAAACCCGCTGACCAGCGGCATCTTCCGGCACGATTCCCACTTACGAAAATCCGGGGCTACCTCGCCGGGAGTCGAACCCGGTTCACCTTGGTGAGAAGCGAGTAGTCTGACCACCACACTACCGCACCCCATCTTTAACTAAGACAAGACAAACTTACCACGAGCTCTATTTATTATACCAAAATGGAAATAGTTTGTCTGTAAAATCCATTTCAGATAAGTCATAAAAGATTATCGGTAAAATGGCTGCTTGACTTCGTCTTTAAGTTTCAAATTTTCGAAATCGTAAAGTCAAGATTGCTTCACTTTATCTTTGACATTTCCATTGTGCCAAGCTCCATAGGAAACAACATGTCGTAAATCAAACGTTGCGTCAAATCGCATAGCAAATCCCAAAGTTTTCAATTGTGTAAGGGCCTTAATCTAATTAAACAAAAATGAACAACTATTGCCGTGGACTGGTTTTGAAAAACACATCGATTTGTTTTTGACAAAGAAAACAATATACATTATTTTCATCTATGCCATCTATTGGGGAATAACTTTAACGCTACAAGTATTTCGATGTACACTGGAGAGCCAAAAAAATCCTGGCCTAGGCGTGCGTATGCAAATAACAGAAGTATGGAACCAACCAGAATAAAGCGATGCTGTCGGCAACGCCTATATAAGACAACAAGCGTATGGCAAAGTTGCTAGATCGGTTACTGCTGCTGCAATGGCAGGTTATCAAGATTTAAGTGAGTTTGAACGTGGTGTTATAGTCGGCGCACGAGAGATGGGACATAGCATCTCCGAGGTAGCGATAACATTTGGATGTTCGCGTACGACCATTTCACGAGTGTACCGTGAATATCGGGAATCCGGTAAAACATCACATCTTCGACATCGCTGCGGCCGGAAAAAGATCGTGAAAGAACGGGACAAACGACGACTGACGAGAATCATTAAACGTGACAGACGTGCAACCCTTTTTCAAATTAGCACAGATTTCAATGCTGGGGCATCAACAACTGCCAGCGTGCGAACTATTCAACGGACCATCATTGATATAGTGTTTCGAAGCCGAAGGCTTACTCGTGTACCGTTGTTGACTGTGCGGCACAAAGCGTTATGCCTCGCCTGGGCCCACCGACACCGCCATTGGACTGTTGATGACTGGAAACACGTTGCCTGGTCTGACGAGTCTCGTTTCCGATTGTATCGGGCGGATGGACGTGCACGGGTATGGAGACATCCTCTTGAATCCATGGACCCTATTTGTCAACAGGGGATTCTTCAAGCTGGTGGAGGCTCTGTCATGGTATGGGGCGTGTGAAGTTGTCGTGAAATGGGACCCCTGATGCGTCTAGATACGACTCTGACAGGGGACAGTTACGTAAGCATCCTGTCCGATAACCTGCACCCATTCATGTCCATTGTGCATTCCGACGGACGTGGACAATTCCAGCAGGACAATGCGACAACCCACACGTCGAGAGTTGCTACCGAGTTGCTCCAGGAACACTCTTCTGACTTTAGACACTTCCATTCGCCACATAAATCACCAGACATGAACATTATCGAGCATATCTGGGATGCCTTGCAACTTGCTGTTCAGAAGAGATCTCCACCGCCTCACACTCCAATGGATTTGTGGACAGTCCTGCAGGGTTCATGGTGTGAATTGCCTCCTACATACCTTCAGACATTAGTCGAGTAAATGCCACGTCGTCTTGCGGCACTTCTGAGTGCTCCCGGGGGCCCTACATGATATTAGGCAGGTGTAACAGTTTTTTTGGCTCTGCAGTGTATATGAGGAAAAAATCTCTTCTTTCGAATATCACTACACGATCTCCCAATGAAACGTACCCTGTGGGCTGCCCCGGGAGACTAGGGACTAACCTACACATTAGATACGAGATTAACTAGCACACTTGTACACAACAGGCCGACATGTCAGACTGACATCACGACACTGACGTTCACTCTAGTCGGGGGGCTGGAGGAGAGCTTCACTACCCAGCCGAACACAACAACACGTAATGTTACTTTAAAAAAGGCAACACCAATAAACAGCCTTAATACGGGTCCGGTGCCCAACAAGAAACAGCTACACGCGCCTCGCGTCACCATGTTACCTTCGGGCCTTTTACTGAATATTTCATCTTTTTTTTTTTTTAATTTAAATTTTTCGAGGGTGAAATTCAAAGTCACTTTACGTGCAATGTGTTATAAATAAAATGAAGAGAGATAGAGATGGTAGTCGAAATTTGCAGACGCCTAATTGTGGTTTACGACCATACGAAAACGCTTTGCAAGTGTTTTTGTTTGTTACAAATTACTTACAAATATGTTTATCTTGTAACCACAAGTTATTTTTCGTAAAGTATTACAAATGTTGCTAAAGGCAGTGTGGTCGTGTAATATTTTATCGAAAAATATACAAAACGAAGGTAATTGACATGCGAAGCGTTTGGCTGTGGACACAAAACACCAAGAAAGTCGAATAAGAATACTGAAAAAAAAAAGACGTTAGTAAACGGACATTTCACATGTAATTTCAAATACACATTGTTACGTGCAGATGCTATACATCGCCCGAGCGAACGAAGAGTCACGTCACGTGAACCACATACCAGTGATCGTGGCGATCACTGCAACACGTGATTCACCAGATAGAAGGTGACCAACGCACGAAGTGTCTAGTTGTGCTTGTGTATGCGTTTGTGATCAAGGTCAAACACTAGACCGAGTCTGAGAGTCGTCCTTAAGAAGTAAACTGCTAACCTCCAGCCATCAGAAAAACAAAACAACTAAAACAATGTGCACAAGAGTAAGGTTATAAGACGAATAAATTTGAACTTAATAAAAATATTTAATAAGTAAACAATTACTTCGTGATTCTTTCTTTACGTATTTCTTGTTTGCTGAGTTGAACAGTTGGTGGAGTATTTTTGTTTCAGTCTCTTTTTTTTTTTTTTGGTAAGAAAAAAAAAACATTATTTCTAACGATAACACATGTGATATCCAAAGGGAGCAGTTTTACATTAAAGAGATGCACCTCATGGTAATTTGTTAAATATACATTACATAACCAATTAAATTGTTTTTTTATTTATTTGTGCACATCTATGTGGAGTTACCCACACAGAATTTTATAAATAATTTCTTTATAACGGCTGCAATATTATGAGTTTTCTGTCTTCATGATAAACAAATATTAAGACAATAAATTACACGCTTCTTATAATAACTGTAAAACAAAATTTTGTTGAGAGTTCTTTGTTGTCAAGATAAGACAATTCAATTTTGTAACATGTAGGCTTTCCTGTTTAACTAGGTTCTACCGCGAGCCAGATCCACTGCCATCAGACTGGAGTAAGAACAGTTACATGGCAATTTGTGACACGCGGAGTCTGCTCGTGAAGTCAGCTAACACACCATGGCTGGAAAGTTGGCCAACGAGTTGGACCGCACTAAACATACAAATACAACCAACAGGTTATAACTTTCCATCAAAAAACACGAAAACATGGGCGGGTAAATACATATTTACATTAAACTTACCAACGGCGGTACCAGATGTTTTGTCAGCACATAATTAATAAATTATCAGCGGAGCTTAAGAAAAGCAGAGTCAACTACATAGCGATAATTTCGTGAAGGGAAGAAGGTGACGTCGGCACCATAGAGCAACGCACAGGATATGATAAATACACAGAGTAGTGGTTCGACAGAGGAACCGTTACTCGTGGTCACAGTTGCAAGTAGATTGACCAGTGATATTTGACTTATCCAGGTTTTTTTTTTTTTTTTTACAAATTATTGGTTTATTAATTTTTGGAGACCTAATGGCAGATAATAGTTACGTTAATGAAAATAAATAATGTATTATACCACAAGTGCTGCTATCTTAACTAATTTAACAAAACACAAAACATGAGAAACTCAACACACATTTTGACAACACATAACAACGAAATTGACAACACAGAGTTATTTTGTACTAGAAGAAAACCTAAACGAACCATTTTTATGAAACAGTAAATCACATAAATAAACACATTCCTCTTTAAGAATTTATACAAGTTAAGACAGAATAAGTATTTAATAACTTTTATTTTATATAAATTTCAAGTNCATTCCTCTTTAAGAATTTATACAAGTTAAGACAGAATAAGTATTTAATAACTTTTATTTTATATAAATTTCAAGTTTAAGTATAAGTTTGAGTATGAAATAAATAGTTTGCCAACAGATAATTAACAGCAGAAAATCAAGGACAACCACACTTTGCCAACAAAAGCAGACTTTACCCGAACAAGTGCAAAGACAAAAAGTACAAGAAAAACACTAATGGTGCCAAAGAATGGCACACAGTATGCGGAAGACAAAAAGGTGGTATGATATCGGGCGGTGAGTCATGAAGGAATGTTTGATTGCAGGCGAGCGATAATCCTAACAGGGTTTTGAGTTATGAAAGTATTCCTCCGCGATAACCATTTGGTGGCTTGCGTGTTCCTGACCTTCGGCGGATAGAATTTATACGTTTAGCTGAAGAATTTTCTGGTTTACTGACCTCGTTTCTCTCAGCGTGGCTCGGGGTGCGTTGAACAAGCCAGGTGGTCAGGGCGACTGATATATATATGCGACGGGCCTCCGAGTCAGGAGTTCATGAGTGTCTGGAGTTTGGGCGATTGCTCGACTTTGAGCGATAGNATATATGCGACGGGCCTCCGAGTCAGGAGTTCATGAGTGTCTGGAGTTTGGGCGATTGCTCGACTTTGAGCGATAAACGGTGAGCGAGAAGAGAAACTAGTGGCGAGAGAAGTGACCGGCTGGAGTGGACGTCATGCACTGATGCCAGTTCGAGGGTTAAGTGCGCAGTGTATCACGTTGCTTTTGGAGCATGCACACTTCTTTCGTCTTGTTTCGATCGATATGGTGTGAAACAATAATAATTTTTTTCTTTGGAAGTTCTTTGGATGATGCATCAAACTTANCTTGTTTCGATCGATATGGTGTGAAACAATAATAATTTTTTTCTTTGGAAGTTCTTTGGATGATGCATCAAACTTAAAATTTTACCACTATTTATGTCGGTGGTTTTTGATTTGCATTTGTTTTCAGTTAATGCCGGTTTATTGTAATATTTCGTCAACACCTTGATCATAATAAGTATATTCTGCGTTTGCATGGTCGGTGAGTATCGTGCCTTTATTTGGCATGACTATTGGCGTCTGGCCAATCTTTCTACAATTTTTTCCATGTGGAAAGCATTTTTTGCCGTAAAAATAGTTTAGCTACCGTATCTGCACTTGTTTTTCGTACCGTATTTTGGACCCTCGTCCCCTATCTGGCCTAAAAAAAACTAACAACCGTTAAAAAATATTATGATTTTTTTTTATATTCAAGATTTAAGAAACCTATGGAAACACAAAATTTACCATTTTTGTTTCTTTTAGTTATATGGCCCCATAGCTTCTTTATCCGGAGATATATCACAAGTTATATAAAATGCTGTACAATAGTATGACCCTCAACTGTACCCCGTTTTTTTATTATGCCAANAGATATATCACAAGTTATATAAAATGCTGTACAATAGTATGACCCTCAACTGTACCCCGTTTTTTTATTATGCCAGCAGTATCCTTTGTCTTGTACAAGGAGCACAGTAAAGTACTCCCATTGTATTTTGATGTTCATTTATCAGTAAAACCGTGCACCGGAAGTTAAAAAAAATTATTGTACACGATTTGTTTGAAGAGAACATTTAAGGAATAATGGCATTTCTTGCAGTTGAAAATTGAGATACATTTATTTTGTGTTTTGGTTTTCTACTGTACGGTAAGTTTTCCTTACGATAGGCATATATATATTTATGTACACACTTGTGAAGTGGCTGTGAATGGTATATATTACGGGATTCGTCTGTGCTGGTAAATACTTGAGTATGATTGGAAGCCGAGAAACCCGCGTGAACCATCCAACATTTTAATCGGCTGGGCTGAGAAGGTTTTCTTGAGTCGCAGTGTTCTTCCTAAGTTTGTATAACTGCGCCTCGAAAAATGTAGGGAGGTGGTGCATTCACTTCACATTTATTAGCCAAAAATGGTAATTTTCGTGTTTCATACACCAAAAGAAAAAAAAGCAAGGTGCGATAGAATGCAGCTCAGGGAAAAAAAAACTGAATAAAAGTTTTCGCCTACATTTTCAGAGGAAAATTAGTCAGTGGTTGTATACTTTTGTTGGAATAACGATGGCTTCTTTCACCAAACAAGCGCAGAACAATACTGTGAGATCAGGGTGGAATATCCCAGACATCGTGTCCATGAACCTAGTTCTGTTCTGTTCACCCTCGCCCCTACACGCTTCCTGTATTTGAGAGCGGGGGGACATAAAAGGGCGGAGGTAGAACTCCCACGACCTGGCGATATTTTTCTTCGCGGCGAGGGCAAACCCGGCCGCACTATTGTTTGCCAGCTCCCTGTAAGTCTGAGCTCCCTGGCGTATCCTTCCGCGAAATTTGCATGCATCCACCATTCCCTCTACCATCCCTCCCACATCACCGCCCAGCCTCCCTCCCTCCCTGGAGCCGCGACGCGCAAACGCTTAGCTGGCTTTTAAAATACATTTTCCGTTCCCCTGCGGGCGGTGCCAAAACAGCAGTTTAAATGCATGATGGCGGAGGCCGCAGGTCACGAGGCGCGTGCGATCCAGGGGAATCCAAACCCCCGATCAGGCTCCGGCGACATCAAGCAGTCCCTGAGGGATACACTCGATTTTGTGCGCTGCCTTGAAAGGAGGTTCTCCATTCCTTCGTGCGGTTTCTTTCCAGCCGAAGCCAACCAACGTTCTCACATAGTGTTTTGGGTGTTTTTAACCACTAAAAAAAACTTCAAAAATTCCAGGTTAATAATTTACGTTGTGCAGAAATGTTTAACTTTCAAGAGTGTTGAAACACATGCAAATGATAATGGAAGTAGTATTACTCACCTATTATTTGTGNGGTCACGAGGCGCGTGCGATCCAGGGGAATCCAAACCCCCGATCAGGCTCCGGCGACATCAAGCAGTCCCTGAGGGGGACACTCGATTTTGTGCGCTGCCTTGAAAGGAGGTTCTCCATTCCTTCGTGCGGTTTCTTTCCAGCCGAAGCCAACCAACGTTCTCACATAGTGTCTTGGGTGTTTTTAACCACTAAAAAAACTTCAAAAATTCCAGGTTAATAATTTACGATGTGCAGAAATGTTTAACTTTCAAGAGTGTTGAAACACATGCAAATGATGATGGAAGTAGTATTACTCACCTATTATTTGTGGAAGTAATACCAAATATTCGAACAAACATTGGTGGTAAGCAGGGATTTTGTTCTGTCGGATAGCACCGGAACGTTTTTCCATCACCTTTTCCGGTAAAAAAAAAAAAAAAAGGATTTTTTTTAAAATGGACAAATATAAATCTGTGCCACGGTATCCTGTGATTCGATGATTACGTGCATTGCAAACGTAGGCTATCTTCTGGGCGGCAAAGTTCGCCTTCCTGTAGAATGAAAACTGTTCCCACATAGATAGGTTACACGTTATTTACTTTGGACTGAATTAAACTCCTCGCAAATAGTTTGGAATAGAAAGCGATAAGTATGGCGTATACGTAAAATAAAGCAAAGGAGTTAGACGTTACCAGTGGCGCCGATACAAAACGTGAAATTCAGTGTGTTTGTAACAAAAAAAAATACATTTTTTTCCAATATAACAGACGAATAAACACTAAAGAACAACAATATTAGCTTAATATTGTCTCTGGATAGGGAAGGTTTCTTCCTCCCCGTTGCAGCTTAGTGCAGTGTATGGCCTTCACGTGCACTGTACAAGTCCCTAACACGCCGTGGCTTGCTTGTAATCACTGTGTTGCTGACATCTTCCGGATGAAGGTCCCATTCTANCTTCCTCCCCGTTGCAGCTTAGTGCAGTGTATGGCCTTCACGTGCACTGTACAAGTCCCTAACACGCCGTGGCTTGCTTGTGGTCTGTGCACTGTGTTGCTAACATCTTCCGGACGAAGGTCCCATTCCAGCTAGGCAGCTCTTATGTGATCTGGAAGTGTTTCTGGAGGTTGTAGACTATTACAAACTGCTGTTTTCAGCTTGTCCCAGGCATGTTAAATACGTTAGTGCGCTATATGTTGACCACAACGAACTACATAACTCCTAACACCCTAACTGCCTTATCGCATAATACTCAAAACTTTCTGTGAAGTGTATATTTACACTGAAAAAAAAAAATGGCATGATCACAGCTGCAGAAATAAATTAACGACGATAAATTTTACACAAAACCAATAGATAGAGCAGACATGTTGCCTATGTTTAACGTAATTAATTAACGAGTGTCTGTCTAACTAAAAACACTAATTAAATGAGATTAAGCACTGGTATCGAGGAATAACCCACATTTACATTTATAAGAATTGTCTAATTGTACACTAAAGAACATCGGTTTATTTTCGGATTTTACCAAACGATTCACGTGTTAATAATTTACTGTAAAAAATGTAATGTTTGAACTGAAGGAAATTATGACGGTTATGGTTAGACAGCGTTTCGCCCTAAATAACGCAGTTCTTTCACACGAGGGTCGTTTTTATTTGTCTTAAAAAGCATAGATTATTTCCTAGTCAATTTGAATTAAAAATAGAGAAAATATCCTCACATTTGTTGGTAACATCTAGTACGGAAACATTTTGTACGTGAAAATTATACTGAATAGAATTTCGCCGCGTTAATTTAAAGTAAACATTTCTGTTTGACATACTTATATTTTCAAATAAATCTGGTGAAAACTTTTAAATTTTGTATATAAAAATTATAATTTTTAATAATTTTATAAAATTTTTATAATATATTAGTACCTTATTTTAGGTGTGCAAAAATAACGTTATTTTATATGAGTTCCTCCCCTTCCTTCTTCAAAATAAATGTTCTAGTGGCAAGTCTCTTTAATTATATTTACCATTCTTGAACTAATAATTTTTCTTTTTTTGACATCGTATGCAGCCAAGTGATGGCATGGAGTGGAGTTACTTTGCTAACTGAAGATATTAAAACACGTTAGAAAAGTAGTTCTGTCAACAGAGATCAGTACAATTCTTGAAACTTCACTGTAAAAATATTTGTGTAATTTTACACAAATGTATGTGGCGGTATTGTCTCCACTGAAGTCGGTGTAATTTAAAAAAACATATGTCAGTGTACTTTTGCTCTGCTTCCAAATAAGAACATTTATCCTAAAAAGGTAGTAAAAATGACATTTACACTGCACTATTAATTTGACATAGGCCTAGAATGGTATAAAATTACAATTACTATGTAACAGAAAATAACGGNACATAGGCCTAGAATGGTATAAAATTACAATTACTATGTAGCAGAAAATAACGGCAACATCCGTCTATTCTTCTCCACGGCAAGTAAATTTACACAATCAACACAACTGTAATTTAATCACAGAGTATGTGTCTTCTACATTTACACAGAAGGTAAATCACAGACTCACTGCAATTTTAAATGCACAATTTCTGTTCATTTTTCACTGTTTTATCAAGTAATTATACCGCCAGCATCATCTCTTTAACAACTGCGACATGTTAATTCACGTACAGTATGTATGCGTGATTTAAACATTTTCACGTTGCTGTACTCCGTTCTATATTTTGGTAGCTAAACCGAGTTGTAAAAAATAATCTTCAAAATATGGATCACAATTTACTTCAGATATAGAAGATATACTGAAGAGCCAAAAAAACTGGTACATCTGCCTAATATCGTATAGGGCCCCCGGGAGCACGCAGAAATGCCGCAAGACGACGTGGAATGGACTCGACTAATGTCTGAAGGTATGCAGGAGGCATTTCACACCATGAATCCTGCAAGGCAGTCCACAAATCCATAGGAGCGCGAGGCGGTGGAGACCTCTTCTGAACAGTAAATTGCAAGGCATCCCAGATATGCTCAATAATGTTCATGTCTGGTGATAAAGGTGGCCAATGGAAGTGTCTAAAGTCAGAAGACTGTTCCTGGAGCCACTCGGTAGCAACTCTCGACCTGTGGGGTGTGGCATTGTCCTGCTGGAATTGTCCACGTCCGTCGGAATGCACAATGGACATGAATGGGTGCAGGTGATCGGACAGGATGCTTACGTATCTGTCACCTGTCAGAGTCGTATCTAGACGTATCAGGGGTCCCATTTCATGCCAACTGCACACACCCCATACCATGATAGAGTTTCCTCTCTACCAGCTTGAACAATCCCCTGTTGACATGTTGGGTCCATGGATTCATGAGGATGTCTCCCTACCCGTACACGTCCATCCGCCCGATACAATTGGAAACGAGACTTGTCAGGCCAGGCAACGTGTTTCCAGTCATCAACAGTCCAATGGTGGTGTTGGCGGGCCCAGGCGAGGCGTATATCTTTGTGTCGTGCAGTTAACAACGGCACGAGTGGGCCTTCGGCTCCGAAAGCCCATATCAATGATGATCCGTTGAAGAGTTCGCACACTGGCACTTTTTGATGCACCAGCATTGAAATCTGCGCTAATTTGAGAAAGTGTTGCACGTCTGTCACGTTTAATGATTCTCGTCAGTCGTCGTTTGTTGCGTTCTTTCACGAGGTTTTTCCGGCCGCAGCGATACCGAAGATGTGATGTATTATCGGATTCCCGAGATTCACGGTATACTCGTGATATGGTCGTACGCGAACATCCAAATTTTATCGCTACCTCGGAGATGCTGTGTCCCATCTCTCGTGGGCCGACTATAACATCACGTTCAAACTCACTTAAATCTTGATAACCTGCCATTGTCACAGCAGTAACCGATCAAGCTGCCGACCACATCGCGTTACTATGATTGGTTCCATACTTCTGTTATTTGCACACGCNGCACTTTTTGATGCACCAGCATTGAAATCTGCGCTAATTTGAGAAAGTGTTGCACGTCTGTCACGTTTAATGATTGTCGTCAGTCGTCGTTTGTCGCGTTCTTTCACGAGGTTTTTCCGGCCGCAGCGATGTCGAAGATGTGATGTATTATCGGATTCCCGAGATTCACGGTATACTCGTGATATGGTCGTATGCGAACATCCAAATTTTATCGCTACCTCGGAGATGCTGTGTCCCATCTCTCGTGGGCCGACTATAACATCACGTTCAAACTCACTTAAATCTTGATAACCTGCCATTGTAACAGCAGTAACCGATCAAGCTGCCGACCACATCGCGTTACTATGATTGGTTCCATACTTCTGTTATTTGCACACGCAAGCATATACCAGTTTTTTAGGCTCTTCAGTGTAGAATCGGGAGGTTTTGGTCAGCAATCAACAACGAGGTCTTGAGAGAGCTGGTGACTGTGATACGAGGTGGATGCGGAGCACCGCCGGAATGCAAAAGCAAGGGAAACGGGAGACACCTGAGAAAACCCGTTGTCCATCGGCATTGTCCGGCACGGTTTCCACGTGCGAATATCTGGGAGGGACCCCACCGGGAATCGAGCGTGCTTCGCCTTGTTAAGAGGCGAGCATTCTAGTTAGTCTGTGCACCAGCCATGACCTCTTTCTCTCTTATAATTCTTGGCGCTACTATTAATAACGGAAATACAGTATATATGTGGGTGTATATATATATATATAACATGCTGTGCCTGCTGGTACAAAATTGAATTTCTCTTCTACAATTTGGCGTGTAATTTTGGGTGTTACACACGCAATACAATTTTTAATGGAAGAGTTTCTAATAGGGGTTATTGCACATCGTAAAAAATAAAACTCCTCAAATGTATTACCTTTTAAAAATTTTTCAAATATTTTTCGTAACACATTTACACCTATTTTAATTTACTAGAATTTCTTTATTTCAGTATTACAGAACAACTACGACTTCTTCAGCACTTTAGAAGCACGTGCGCCCGCCTTGTCCGGTTGCCTGAAGCCTCAAGAACATATGATATTTGAAATAAGCCATAGGATAAGACTAAGACAAAGGTGAACTCTGCTCTTCAGGTGTACACTACAATCTGCCACATATAAATATTTTTCAAATCGCTTTTCTTATATGCATCCCTTCCTTCTATGACGCCAGGCCTGAAGATGGGAACTTGCTTCTTATTCGCAACGATGTTTGCATTCTTTTCACTTAGTATTCCCGTTGCTGTTTTATACATATGGAGCTGAGAGCTGCAACTGCGGAACTCGTGAACAAATTAATTATTTTGCTGCTTCTCGATGTTAATTTAGTCTTGTTGGTTGTAAGTAGCTAACGAATATTCCAATAATTATAATTGTAGCTTTTATTAGGATTGTCTAGTTATCTCTGCACTCAGATTATTTATTTTTCGTCAAACCAAATAACACTGTTTTANCTTTTCACTTAGTATTCCCGTTGCTGTTTTATACATATGGAGCTGAGAGCTGCAACTGAGACAGAAACAAGACACAAATACATTATTTATCATCTGTTGATACTCTTACCTTCAAAGCTGCAGCGGAACTCGTGAACAAATTAAATATTTTGCTGCTTCTCGATGTTAATTTAGTCTGGTTGGTTGTAAGTAGCTAACGAATATTCCAATAATTATAATTATAGCTTTTATTAGGATTGTCTAGTTATCTCTGCACTCAGATTATTTATTTTTCGTCAAACCAAATAACACTGTTTTATTAACTTATAGTTATCAATCATGATAATAATTTCACAGCAATAGTAAATTACATTAATTTAGCTTCGTCCACAGGAAATGATTGCTTGATTACTTTTCTGCTGCTATTGTTTGATAAATTTAAGTCTGTTTTTGTTTAGGCTGTGTCACATGTCATAATAACAATAAACGAAGAGAATGTCCCACACGGCTTGTGTTATATAATTTTATATCTGCTAAATAATATTGATATTCTACGATCTATTTATTATGTCCAGCGATTTAATACGTTTACAAAGAGGGTGCGGAACACACTCGAATTTATGATTCGTGAAAACGCGATAGTACTTTTCTTGAGTTATAACTTGGTATTAATGGTGATTATATAAATGTCACTGCTAAACAAGAAGCTACTGGGTGATTATTTATTACATATTCACGGACAAAATATTCTCATTTGTCTCTCCTCGCTATAAACATCCGTGTTCCAATCACAGGCTTGTTTGAGGCATGAATATTTAAATATTTAATCTTTAAATTTTTGCTATGATTTAAAAACAAGGTATATGAATTGCCGTTCGCGTGTGAGTTTGTGTGCGTATCTCACGCTTCTCTCATCACTAAAAATATTAAAAGTTTGCATCTGACACACATATTCGAACTATACATTTTACACAATGTGTACATATGACTTCGAGGCGCACTACACACATTTTAATTAAGAATTATGAGTTATATTCGGTTTAGTAATTTTATGTTAAAATTTTTATTTTCATTAGTCGAGAACAGATTGAGATTATTCAAAATGTGACTACCCGAAGTTTCTGAAAAGTATACCTACTTTTAAAAAATTTCTTAAAATATTGATTTACAATTTATTTTAACAAATAAAATAAAATATTAAACCAAAAATTATGCTTGTAAAGTATTTTATCAGGCATGGAATCATATTTCAGAGATCCGTATTCATTTTATTTATTTGCAATTTTTTACTTTGTGGTTTCGCCAACAGCGAAGTTTCATTTTTGTGTGAAAATCAAAACCTTGCCTCCATCTTCACAGTTCGGAATAAGAGTTTGGATTTGATTTTTTTTTTGTGACGTATTAGAACAAAGCTCGTATTTTTCCACGATTATGTCAGTCCGAAAATGTTATTTGTGATAGAAAAAAAATTTTACCGCTAATTTATGCCATTTGTATTCCTATACTCCAACCGTTCAAGATCCTTTTCTGCGTTTCGAAAACTATGATCTATGCTCAGTAGTTTTTGTTAGCATCCACCAAATATAAATGTTACTTATATAGCTAACCCTGTGCCCAAAAGCACAAAAATGTTTGCTGAGTCAAACGATTCATCTAATTATCCCAGTCCGGGTAAATTGGAATATTAAAGGTGATGACTTCAAGCAAAGGATAATCAAACTTATGTAAAAAGAAAAGAAGGTAATTTTAGTGGTTCTACGTTTTTGAGGGATAAAATATGTTAAGAGCACCCAGTGCGAGAAGAGGGCTCATGAAGGTTGCGCAGGGTGCGAAAAAAACGCATTGGATATTGCTTATTAACGTCCCCCGGTGTTATGCCTGTAGGATTATCAGGGGATGGCATACAAACTAGCTTATGACCAAACTTAAAACTTACACCCATGCCTTACCTAGAATTCGAACCCAGGACCTCCCGCACGATAGACCAGCGGCGCATCAACCGACTGCGCCACGAATATTTGAAAGAAATGTTAATGTTTTGGCAATTTTTGTCAAACGATTTAGTTTGAAAATTTGTTTATATCAGTTCTGTGTAACATCTGGATTATATTTTTCATGCTATTTATAAAATTATATTTATCTCTTAAAGTTTTTTTCGACCTTATACTTAAACATAATTTAATGTAAAATATCCTTTGCAATTATGGTTAAAAAAAACCTTTCATTAATGCCGTAATATACATTTGTATTTCCATAATTCGTACTAAAATTTCTCCTAATGGCTAAAAGGCAAAGTAAAAAAAACTATTGTGGACTACAGTTTGAATTTAAAAATGAGTTATGTAATATTTGTTCTACGAACTGATTCATACCGTTATCTTTATTTAATTTTGTATTTATTTTATTTTTTTAGGCTGAGCTGAGAAATCTTTTTAAATACTCTTAGTCCTTCGAAATGATACTCATGTAAAAATGCTGGCTTGCCAAGATAAAACGCGGGTTTTATTCATACCGGAGGGCGCGTATTTATTCGCATATAATAGAACAGGGGGTGGGGCGAAGGGGAAAGAGGGATAGAAAATAAACACGCGACTGCATACATGAATGGCACGCGGCAACTCGTAATTGAATATTCCTGAGTCACATATCATCCCCATGGCCTCTTCAGTCTTCGCTGTTTCACTTCCCGAAATCAATAACGTTGAAGTTCGTCTGAGGGCGTGGAGGGGTGAGATGTTGGGTTAGATAAGGGAAGGAGGAGGGGAAATTTGATGGGAGTAGGGGTTGGTGTGTTTTGCAACGACTCACTCTTCCGCGAGTGTCGACTCGCTACTGCATCGCACACCGACGGCGGGCTGGAATGCGAAGACGCCAGCCGCAGCCTCTGGTACACCCCTCCCTCACCCTGGACCACCCCCCACCCCTTGGTTGAGCGGTAACGAACCCAGAGCAGTGATACACACGAGTGGCGTCACAATCGATATGGCACGCAGGCGAACGCGCCGTTATCGTGTGGGCGGCGGACACGACCCGCGGGACATCTCTCTGACGGGAATTTCAAACATCCAACGCGAAATTACGGCGCGACGGGAAATATGACCAGCTAGGTGTAGGATTCCATCCTTCGGAATTTATATTTTTTAATTCGACGAGGCTGTGACATGGTATTCTGCTTCGGTCAAGACCCTGTCGAACGGAGGAAGCGGAAACTAAAACCGCCCTGCAATATTGCGTGGGTAATCTGTGGGATTCTCGGTTCGCAATATAAAATATGCCTAATCTTGTTGAGGTCTCACGAAAGTGGGCTGCGTGAGAAGTTAGCGGCTATGGAAAACTCCCGCAGTGTGAGAATTCCCGAAACACAAATTCAAGAACAGAATTTGAACCATTTGTTATATTTTGGTGCTGTTAGATTTATTGACAAAATATATTTGAACGTTCGTAAATACGGAGTTGTTACATACTAGAGNTATATTTTGGTGCTGTTAGATTTATTGACAAAATATATTTGAACGTTCGTAAATACGGAGTTGTTACATACTAGAGGTTTCAGATTTAAAAGTTATACTTTTTAGCGAAAAATTAAGGTTGTATAACTACAATATCAGTGGCAAACATGCCAAAATAACTGCCTTAAAATAAACAAAATAATTGCCTTAAAATAAACAAAATAATTAAAAGAGCTTAACAGCTAGGAAAAAGGTAAAACATATTTATGATAACGAATAAAGAGAACTACGGATTTAGTGAAAGTGGTATGACGTGTGGTTCAGTTAAAAATTGGAAGAAATTAACTGAAGGGAAAGATAGCGGTTAATTTTTAATATGTGTGCAGGTTGTACAAACATGTTTCTATACTTTGATTTGAAGTGGCTGTATAACATATCTTATGAGGTTGAACCACCACCTAAATCTATCATGTTAAATGTTAAAACAATTTAAGATGGTTTGGACGTGCAAATCAATGCCATAAGTGTGTCAATCAAGTGCGATATACCGTACGTGTTATCGTTCACTACTTCCCAACGTTTAATTTACAAGCCAACAGTTCCTTAATGGGATAGTTTTGCTACTTTATTCTTACGTAAACTTGTAGTATTAACACACATACATACACCGTTTACCGTGTTCAAACATCGAACTCCATTGTTTGAATTGGCGTTGCTCAACACGGGCAAGATGTCCTCATGGGATATTCAACAGGTCATATTGACGATTTTCACACGAGAGGATTAAATGGGGTCGTAAAATGTCTGAAACACCATCTCCGCTCAACGTAGTAAAGTTTACAGACTGAGAAAACTCTGAAATTTAACCACCAAATTTTGCACACGTGTTGTGATTTTAAGGTGCTACAAATAAATAATATTTTAATGGCACTCGCCCGGTCTTAAATAAAATATTGACCCTTGGAATAGCGGATGTCATATCAAGGGGATCGATTACTAAGTAGGCCACAAAATAATTAAGAAACATAATTAAATTCTTAATTTATGCTAAGGAGCTGTCAGATAGAAGTCATCAAAAATCATATGGTTTTTTTTAAAAAGTCTCAGTATCCATCGTAATTAAAACGTCTTTGTTAAGAGGGAGATACATCTTATGAAAACAATGCTGTTTCTGTTAATATAGTTATGTAACTGACAAGATTGTCTTCGTGACGTAGTTATTTGGGACATCAATTTACTTTGCCACTGTCTTGGTTCGGATCGCGAGCAAAATAATGATGTGTCTGAGTAGTAAGGAAATGGCAAGTCGGGGACAACGGCACGTGGCACAGGTGCCAGGCACCGACCATCGCCATCTTCAAATTCAACTTTTCCCTTTTTTCTCAAAATATTCGTTTTACGCTCGAAACCGACAATTCTTCGCTTATAATTTCCCTTTTTCCCTCAACATTTTCATTTTCTCCTAAAATTTCCCGTTTTTAGGGTCTACCTCAAAAATCACTGATATTCTCATATTCAACCCTGTGCACAATGACCCTAAAAAAAAATCTTGAATACAAAAACATCCAAAAACGTAGCAAAATAATTATAAAATCCTAAAAAAGGGTAAACATTAAAAAANAACATTTTCATTTTCTCCTAAAATTTCCCGTTTTTAGGGTCTACCTCAAAAATCACTGATATTCTCATATTCAACACTGTGCACAATGACCCTAAAAAAAATCTTGAATACAAAAACATCCAAAAACGTAGCAAAATAATTATAAAATCCTAAAAAAGGGAAAACATAAAAAAAAAAAATTACTTTAAGAAAGGATTTAAAGATATACACGTACGAGGTCCGAGGTTTTGTGGCAGGTGATTCGAATAAGCTCCCAACACGACCGACCCTCACCAGGTCAGCCAGTGTCCATCTCGTCAACCATGTTAGATGTTGATGCTCTTGACCTTGTCGCAAGACCTTAACCTTCGATGACTTAGGACCCAACAAATTCACAAAATTGTTTTAAAAATTACAGAAAAATAATAAAAACTGCTAAAATTAATTTAAAAATATATAACGATCTTATTTAAAAATTTATTTAAAAAATTTATAAAAAATTAAAATTTACAATGTTTTGTATTAGAAGGGACAGGGTACAGGGACCAACCAGCCATCATGATATGAAATCACCCTACCACAATATTAAATCCAAGTGACCTAGAACTTGACAGTTGAACTTGAACCCGTGATCTTGTATGACCTTACACCCAAAAATCACAAAATTATCCAAATAATTAAAATAATTACAAACTTCCAATAATTAAAAAAATATAAAAAAATTATTATTGAAAAGTCTATATCACAAACTTACATAAAAAGAAGGTTCCCTCAGCACCACGTCCATCAAACGACTGACCGTCGCCAATGCTTAAGATTGGTTAATTAGTCGGTTTCCCTCCAATCTATTGGTTGATTATTTATGCTCGCTTCACACCAAAAAGTGATTTTATTTGTTGATTACTGAGGCTCGTTCAACCCGCAAACAATGTTTCTCATTGGTTAATTATTCGGCACGCCTCTACTTCCATCATCTTTGCTCATTCCGTCGTATGCAGCTATCTGGTTTTTTTTTTTTTTTTTTTTNTATCTCCTGACGAGACCAGTTCCTACAAAACAGAATAGACCAACCGACAAGACCAAACTGCCATATCACCCATCTATACAAACAAACGATGATGGACAATCTCGAAAAAAAAAAAGTCTCCCAACAAGAGTCTCGTAGCTAACCTCTTCGCAGAAAATCTTAGCTTAATATTCGCAAAATATTTCTACCAAGCTGACCATACCAAAGTGACATACTAACTTACCAATCCTATTTACCAAACCAACTGACCAAGCCAGCCAACTTGTTACGAAACATTCTTCAAAAATAATTCCCTCTATTATTTGTTCGCCATACAGAACTAAGTCGATGTTATATACCCTGAGTGAATAAGTCTTTCAGTGAAACAGAAGAGACTGTTAGAGGAATTAAACACATATTACTCTATACATAAATTGTATTTATTTACTTACTATATAAACATTCTATCTTTCTAATCATTTAGAAAATTCTACATTTACTTTTATTAGATGTTTGCAGATCATGTATAGCATCAAGAGTTTCAACTGATATAACACCGATTCTTCAGTTCAATGATGATTCAAGTTATCTCAACAATGCTTGAGAGATCCCCGCGTTTTTGCGTTTCTGAGTCTATCAACATGTTTATTCTGATCTTCAGAAAATATGTAACGAGCGTTATAGACACATTCTGCCTTCTACACATCATTTATCGAAGGAAATTCGTCNGATCTTCAGAAAATATGTAACGAGCGTTATAGACACATTCTGCCTTCTACACATCATTTATCGAAGGAAATTCGTCGGAGAAATGTGTGGGAACATCGAGAGATTCATCTTCCTTCTCATCAGAGACTTCATAAGCACAGTCTTCATAGTCATTAACATCAATGCTGTCTTCGTGATATTTTTCACCCCATGCTTCATACTCATTATCAAGTTCACCTTTCTTTGTAGGTGTCTCAAAGTCATACATAGTATTTAGAGCCGACATCGGTTTATTCTGAAGTTCATCGATTTCACGCGAACGTCTTGTAAGTGTACACTCTACATACACTAACTCTACCAAACCTCGCAGGTCTATCATTCCGTCATTAGCATTAACTGTCCCATCGTAATCGTCTGTGAAATCAGTACCCATCAAAGCAGCAGGTGGTATTGATGACATCACTTGCTGGCTCTCAAAAGACGAATCCTTGCTTTTCTTGATGTGGTTCTCCAATATATCACCTTGCATAAACTGCATGTGCCCATTGTCGTAATGCTTCATTGCACGAAAAGGCCTCTTCTTACAGGTGATTCTCTCATTTCGCCGAGCATGTCAGCTTTTGCTATTAAACATATTCAAAGAGCAATTGGGACCTCGGTGATGTAGTGATAAGACCCCGGTGGGGTCACTCTCTGTTTTTCACATGGGGGAATCGTGGCGGACGATGCAGCTGGTCGACGGGTTTTATCGAGGTTCTCCCGTTTCCCCCACCCTTTCATACCAGCGCTGCTCTATACTCAACTCGCTTCACCCTCATCGGCTCTCAAGACCTCGATGTTAAGAGCCGCTCAAATCTCTACACTCTATCACTCAAAGAGAAACCGCGAAAGTAGTTAAAAAATATCCTTTTTAAGCATTTCCTGCGTAGTTTAGGAAAGGAGAAAAGTGTAAAGTGGCATTCGCAATTCAATCTATTGACTTTTATCGCGAGTAGCGGTATCCTGATCTTAAAATCTATTTTTGTATAAATCCGACTTTTCGGGAATACGTATCACAGTATTGTGAGAGCCTGTCGGAATACTTTCTTATTACAAGACGTAACCTTGAGCGGTTGGAAAGATTTCACAATGGATTCCTCTTAAAAGGTGGGGGGGGGGGGTAATCCATATCCGCCATATTGGATTTATGTTTATTCTGGCATTCAATATAAAAAAAAAACAAGCTTTTCTAATTTCAGGGATCATCTTAAGAGTTATTTCGAAATCCAAATTGTATTCTCACGTGATTCGATTGACATTTGTAACCGCAATCCAATATTCGAACGTTATCCAATAATTTCATTACCACATGGTAAAATATAGATATAACTTAAACCATATATACTTAGAGAGGTTTTTTTAAGTAAGCTCTATGTCATGAGAAACTTTGGCTTTTATTGTCAGGTCATAAAGTTTGATAAGAAAGATTTGTAAAAAAAAAAACCCCCTAGAAGGAACATAGTAAAATGTTTTTGTACTTTTACAAGAAAAATCCTTGGAAACGCAGTGACCAAAGTTATCCTTTGTAGAATTGCAAACGGTCTTATTGTAAAATCTTTAAAACGTATATTTGTAATAATACATATGATAGGCTTGTAGGTATTAGAACTTGCATTATTGAGAAATGCACATACGTTTTTTTCTTCTAGAAAAAAAATATGATGTATAAATAACAGAGTAAGGCAAACTTTTTTTTTTTTTTTTTCAAAATCACGAATAAAAATATTAGTGTTACATGCTGCCAGGACGGGGTTTGGAACCCACACGTCTTAAGTTATTACCCCGCACGACCAACTAAACTTACAAGCATAGAATCACATTAATTTTTGTAGTAACTAAGGGTAGTAAATACCTACAAATTATAAAAAAATGTTATTCGGTTAAAGAAAAGGCATTTATTTCATTTTAAGAGTTTTGTATAGATACTAGCAGTTAATGAGTAATAGTGTCATGTGATTTTCTAAAATCATCGTCTGTTTATTAGGATTATTTAAATTGTTTTAAGTTTTTAACGTTATTAAAAGTTGCAATAACTACACTTAGCATCACTCCAAGTTTTCGCACAAACAGCTATATACGGTTAACGTGGTTGAGCGTCTTCCATTTCGTTTGAGCACGTGGATAAGGTTCATTATATCACAAACATTTTTTTAGGTCTATTTCAAACACTGCACTCGTTTGTTTCACGAACGAGTAATTTCGCGAAAGAAACGTTAGTGCTGTTACAAACGTATGCAAAATTTAAAACTATTTCTCAGTCAAAAGCTACCATTTTTTTTCTAACAGTGAAGGAACACTACCCCCGTAATGCAAGGTATCTCTGGTTTCCGCGAGGAGTGGAAGTTGTGTTTGAGGGTAGTTTGGCCTCGCCGCTACCCCGGACTTTCGCGACGCACGTGGCGGGGAACGTCGTCTAGCAGAGGCTCCGCGCGCATTCCAGGCACGCACAGGATGCCGCCACTCTAAACAAATGGAAAAGGAGAGATATAAAACCGAGATGGGTGGGATATGCAAGGAGTCGGCTTGCACCCCCCGGGAGGGCGGAATAGTAAAACACATAGCGCGAGCTTGGCGCCGGGGGAGAGACCCTACCGTGACCCAGCCCCCCTCTCCAACGCCGTGGCTCCACCACAGGGCTTTGCCGGGATCTCCTCCCTGGAGCTTCCTGGTCCGAGGGGGGGACGAATTAGTTTATCCTGGCCGCCGGAGTGTTATTACATCAAGACTCCCCCCCCC
>NQII01004130.1:0-40993 GCA_002778355.1 Clitarchus hookeri
TCGCCTTGTAGAATGTCTACAAGAGTGCACACATGGAACATTTATACCCGTAAAACCCTTTTTTATTCTCTGTCTCGCCCAGAGATTGTTTCGTCGAAGTGTGTTATTTAATTTTCTTGAAATAATTTGTTGGAACTCAACAATCATTATCAAACACCGGTTATATACATATACGTTACATTCATACATATGTACACGCATGCATACACGCACACATAATACGTACAAAATATAGGTACAATAATGCATAAGTACATTAATATACAATACGTACTTGCATGCATAGGTACATAAGTACACATATAACCCAAACATAATCCACAAACACATTTACATTAGGGTGGAACGAGACAGACAAAAATTGTTTTTTTTTTTATTTTAAATCATTTATTAATAGTGCGGGAAAGTTGCCTTTTGGGTTCTGTATGAAGCATGCAAAATCTTGATACAAAATATAAAATGTTTTCAGCTGCCCCCGCGGGGCATGAAATATTTTAATTTAAAAAATCACATAAAATTACACATTAACTTCTTTAAACAACATAATTCACTTTGGTTTCAAATCTTGGCCTATTTTTTTCGAGATTCTAGTCTCGTNACATTAACTTCTTTAAACAACATAATTCACTTTGGTTTCAAATCTTGGCCTATTTTTTTCGAGATTCTAGTCTCGTCTGAATGTATCCGTCTCTTTTGTTGTATCCACACACCGCTTATGGAGCTTCAGTGACCAGTTTTACGCATCTTTCTACCGCCTGAGTGTGGCAAGGAAATCGTGGAAAACTCAGCTCTGTTTTTCCGCTATTTATAAGATCCTCGAGTTCTTTTTGAGATACCGGGAATGTTAGCGGAGGTTCAGTGATAGTGCATGACTGCCAGCATATAATATCTTGATATTCCTTTGCATTAAAGTTGAGAGGAGGAATAACAAAGGTACGAATACCTCGCGAACAGCTTTTAACTTTCATGATTCTACTAAAACCAAGCTCTCGAATGTGTTTTCTGTCGTCAGTTATAATTGCCAGTAAAATGTTTTCGGGATGCGCAAAGTAGCTCTTACTCTGGATTACAGGATCTATCACCATCTTAAGCTCATTAATCAGGTAACGCGAATGTTGGATCGTTTTAAAAACATGTTTAGCACCATCTTTGCATGAAGAGTGGCACTTTATAGCAAACCAGGTAGGAGCATACACCTCCACAATGTATTCGGCTAGTATCGTAAGATTACATGACGGTTTTTCACTTGAAATATATAAACGCAGAATGCGGTTTGCAGTTGTCAACCATCTGGTGTGGGACATCTTACCCGGATCTCTCAGTGACAAACTTCCAGAGCACGAACCACTTACAACTGCTTCACAAATGTCAAGGAGGTATTTCTGGTCTGCACTTAGGTAGTTTTTATCGATGACTGGTATTTCTGCGACTATCGGATGGTAGTCTGCTATTTTAAGCTTTTCATATCTGACCAGTTGCTTGCCGATAGGACCTGAATATTCCCGAGGGCCAGTAGTCGATCCATCTAGGTGTTTTAACAGATGGCATAGGGGAATTTCGNGATAGGACCTGAATATTCCCGAGGGCCAGTAGTCGATCCATCTAGGTGTTTTAACAGATGGCATAGGGGAATTTCGTTGGCGTGAAGTTGACATACTAGTGACTGAACCGGACGTCCAAGAAAGGTTTCCAGCTTCATAATAACTCCGTTTTTGAGTCTAGTGTTAACCACAGTGCCCTCGCATCCAACAGCAGAGAGATTTGAATAATCGAAATTGTTTTTTTTTTTCTAGATATTCGACAATAGAAGACGAAACAGACTTTGCTGAGCTTGATAAAGGAGACAGATGCCCGATATAAAAATACTCTGGTTCCTGTATCAACGAATAATGTTCCTCTTTTACTGTTTTACTATAGAATTTTCCCAACTTTTCTTCAACTATAATTGTATTGTCTTTTCGTCCATCAAAATATAAGCCCTGCAGCATTATAGTATTTTTCATATCTCTCTTTTGCAGATTTTCGCAGCATTTTTCTCGCTGTCTCCGTACTTTCATTCTCTCTATTACCTTTGAGATGTTTTATTTCGTAATAATGCCAACATCTTCTAAAACAGCACAGGCAATGGACGCTGCACATCTATCAGACACCACTGTCCTGTCGCAAGCTAATGCAAATTTAGAGAGAGAGAGTGTGTCATTTGAGAATTGGGATTTTCTCTAGGCGGAGAATTTTTCGTCTTTGATTGTGGATTTGGGATAAATTCGTCAATATTGTCATCAGAAGAAAGAAAACTGAAATCTGAATCGTTGGACAGAGGCGATCTACTTTCGGCTGCAGTTTTTCTGTATTTAGCAAGTCGAGATGAACTTTTAACTTGTCTCTGAGCTTTTCTTTAATTCACCTTTGATGTAGTTTTTTCTACTGAGCCCATTACCATCTTTCGGTTGTTTCTTTTATCCAAAAGAAACGCGCGTTCTGCCACTGGAACTTTGCGTCCTTTTGTGCAATTACAACTATATAATTCAGAGCCTTTGCAAGAGGAAATATCAAACAACTTTGTTTTTGCAGTATCCTGGAAATCCTTGATATTTGTGTTAAGAAATTCACTGCCTTTCCGGCATTTTACGGGTTAATAAGATTTCTATGTTGGTCGTGGTAAGACCGTTAAAGCTGCAGAATACGTTTGTGAGACACGTTTGGAATTGAAGCCTTCTGCCACAATTCTTCGATCTTTAACGCAACTTGACTTGCTATTTCTTGTAAATATGGCTCTTTCATATTTATTTGGTGCTTACTTTCGTGTTTTAACCAGAGATAGAACTTCATAATAATACCGTACGTAGGTAAAACTGTCTCACATAAAAGTTCTGGAGCACCAAATATCACACAATTCCACTTATTGCTAGTTTGCACATGAGATACAGTTTCCATTTTTATTTGCTTATAATAGTCAGTAAAAATAGTAAGTGGAGGTCGAAGTTCAATAACCTTACAGCAAAGTACTTGAAAATGTTATGAAAACAATTAATCAGTAAATTTGCGAGACGCGAGTACAAGAGAACTTTACGCTAGCCCAAGGCACGGGTGACTGACAACGAAATACATGACCCGATACTTTGACTTTCACCTCCGCATCGCACTCCTCAGTATTCCTTACTATTTACGCGGGAATTTCGTTTTAGATACGTCAGGTCTGAAGTTATTGTATCATGATGAAATTAGACCACGAAAAATGTTTACCAAAATTCTGAAGATTTAGGGGCTGGAGGGCACCTGAATATATTATTTTATTGAAATGAAACTCTGTATAAATAATCATGACATTAAAAGGAACCTTTTCCGTACTAATAAAATAAAATTAAATATTTTAAAAAAATTCGTTCCACCCTAATGTACATTCATACAAAAATGATACATACATATGTAAATTCCTACAGATAGAAAGAACTACTTCCTTAGATTGAGCGATTGGTACAGGGGGAAAATAATACGTCATGCATAAAGTAATTAATATTATCTTGTGCGATTTCAACGTGAACAAAGTTTCTGTACGCCAACGCCGCCAGAAAGACTTAGTTATCGATTATCTGTTGGCACGAGGAAGATGTATGTGATAGTGCACTCTAACACATGCTCAGGCTTCCAACTTGCCGAGAACTTTGAAGTGGCGGAGTGTGTAGGTAGCCTGTGCATAGAGGTAAGTTGTGCAAATTTCTTCGCTGCTGCGGAAGCGATCTCTTCGGTGTTGGAGCAACTTAACACCTCTCAATTTAGTTCATTAATGTTCGTCTACATGATCAGAACGTAGAGGAAATACCACGAGGGTTGTTAATTTAGAAATGCTGTTATTCCTTCCGAGTCACATTATTAAGAATCACTTTTCCAAATGAGTAAATGCACGTTTACTAAAATATTTCTCAAATTTACGGATGTTTTCAACGGTGCATGCGAAAGGCCATTTCTTTATGATAGCCATAACTATATGCGGAACATTCATTAAAAATACTCTGCTCAAAGAAAATGCGGAAAACTACCGTATTCAAAAAATGCCTATTTATATTACCTCGTATTTAATAGCTATTAAATAGTCTACGAGTTGGTAAAACAAATTAAAATGGTTTCTTTCTTAACCTTACAGTCCCCGTGATCGAGGCTGCGTTTCATATGAAGGGTATTTATGTGTGGTGCTGTACACAAGAACTCGGAGTTCGGTGATTTGAGCGTCTGCCTTGCGAGAAATCTATTAGTAGAAGTTTCTGCATATCCTAAATTTGAGTTGAAATGACACTAATGCACACTCAGTACGTTGTCCACTGGTTGCGAGAAGCACGCGAGACACAAGTACAGCACTCATTATAACATTAAGTGATGACAACACTTGAGATCGTAAATTGATACTGGAATGAAAGGTGTTTTGACTGTTAATTATTTTGGCAGACTTATGAGCTTATTATTTAAGGTTACAAATTTTGCTGCTCTTGCTAGTCACTTTCATTTTCTCAGTGAGAGAAAGCAATCAAATAAGTTTTTACTTAATGTATTTAGTCAAATTTAATAGACGTCTTAATACAAAAGTTTCTCAGGAATTTAAAATTTAAGCAAACTTCTTCTTATGCATTGACATATCCAGTAGCCAAACATTTGTTTAGCGTATTTTTATGAAACATACGGCTTGTGCGCATATCACTTCAAGTGCATCTGCATGCTAATTCTCTGAAAAGCTTTTAATACTTTCAACATAACGCCTGTGAACCTCAAGGGAAATGATTTTCTGATATCATTCTAATTATCAAAGCTCGGACACCCATCTATTCAATTACACAATTTAAATTTTAACTTATTCAGAACCAGTGTCCACAAAGTGCACATACCTAAGGCCAGTGACTTTTCGTGTAAAAATCGGAGCACACAGTAGACTTCACTACTATGTACACACCTCAGCTGTTGTTATACCTCCATTGGCTGCTGGTGCCGTGTCCGTCTTTGACCAAGCCACTCAGGACTAAGTAACTCCGACACTGAACCTTCGTGATTCGTGCGAAAACGGTTAACACGGGACAGGACATTTTTTGGCCAATCAAAGACGCTAAACGACCCTACAGTGGTTTGGACTGTATCTTGTCCCGAAATCATTTCGCGGAATATCACTGCCCCTACACATAACGAACAGGAAGGTTTTTTTCGGCCCGTGCTGTACACTGAAAGGCAAGTGGGTAAGTGATTCGTAAATAAACCGTGTGACTATTTCAAGTGATGAGCGGTTCATATCACTAAAGCCTAACAAAAAGCTCGCAGCTTATTGGTAGTGATAACGAAACTAGTGCTCGGTCGGTTAAAGTACAGAACAAATTCAAACACTTCTTATTTGCAACTGGGAAACTGCACAAACGAAAATTTTTATGACTTAATTATTCACACTTTGAAATTTTCCTTTCGCCTTTGTTCAAATTCAAGTATACGCAAACAACTTCCTACTTCCTAGTGCTTAAACTTGAAAGTAAAAAAATTCCGAGACTCAGCATACCAGTTCCCAAGTTTCAACACCTCATACATCAAAATAAACACATATTCTGGTTTTGTTTTTAAACAACGTGCTTTAAAATTAGCTAATATTGACTTGCTGATTAAATAAAAAGTGACAAAATAAAACAAATATGCAAACTTTTGTTTCAATCAACGCATTAAAAAATGTGTTTCTAGTGGTCTTATTTAGGCAGTAACGTGTCTATTACGTACGAAAATATTTGTAAACATATGTATAAACTATTTTTTTAGGATTTAACTGTGCAAACCACTCTACTCAAATTCTCAGTAAACATGTGAGTAGTAATAAGTCTTGCAAAAAATATCGCGCATCTGAAAAAAATTTATTTTGACCACAGAACACGTAAACGAGCAACAATAACTGGTAAACACCATTCCCTAGTGTAGCTAGTGTTTAAGACACATGGTACGATCGCCACATGACAGAACACAGTGAGCGTTTGACGAACTTCATTTGGTGTACCTGATCAGCTAATCGCTAGCCGGATTTGATTACTGGCGGGTCGTTCTCTGCTTTCGCATTTTGGTACCGTCACGGATGTTGCGTTTTGTCGATGGGTTTTCACGGGGTACTCGTATTTTCGCCACCATTGCATTCTGTCGCTACTCCGTCTACACCTCACCTGACCTTACATAAAGCACAAAGAAACGAGGCGCTACTGGAGGGTCAGCTAACCTGAAATCATTCATTAGATTACTATATCTTTAATTCGTTCTTCATTCATAATTAAAATCAATCACGTAGTCACAAATCTATATCTATTAAGTTCTGTGTGGACAAGTTAAACTGTGATATGGCAAAGCATAGTACAATAGCTAGAGATCCGGAAATATTGCGGATTCATATAGCAGCAAGTTAGATTCCACAATCCTTTGTGTACACGAGCTTCAGTTAGTTGTTTATTGACTAACGCTCCAATTTTACTTCAGAACAAGGTAGCATGGGATTTGGTCATTGTTTCCTTGCAGGTTAGTTATTGTATCAAATTCTACAAGGACGTGTCTTACAAACTGCCATCCAATTGAATAAGGAAGTCAAATGCACGTGCATCTGGAATCTAGCTTGTCCTTTAATGAATTCGCAAAATTTCCGGGTCTCTAACAATGACCAATGAAATATTAACACTCCACATGCACATATACAAGTTTCGCATCTAGCCATATTTCACCACCCATTGTCCCCGATTGTTGTGGGTGAAAAGTAGGGACCCGAGATTTTCACGAACAGATTTACGCGCTGTCAAGTTTTCAATATATTCTACGCGCAACAAACTGCACCCTACTTTCGGTTACTGGCCGTGCGTTATTAGAAGGCATTCCTTATTTGAGTGGGCCAGTTATGTTTAGGTTACTGAGGTAATGAACGTCTGTTATTCGCGGGCGGAAACCAAGATGTGTATTACACGCACGGACAAAAAGTTACACTCTTATATCGAAACATTTAAAACTGCTTAAATTCTGTGAATCTGACTGCAGATGTGTTGAGTCTGGTACACTGGAATCAGTAAAAAATTTTCCGATTATTTTAGTTGCTGATACTCACTGATTCAACGTTGAGTTAAAGTGAACCCTAGTGAATTACACTAATTTTGTGGTAAATCATCAGATTATTTCACTGATTCGCCAATGAGTAACATTTGATCAACTTAAGTAACATGAAGAATAATTCCAGTGATAGAGTATACGGTTTGAAATTTAGAGTGTGCGCACCTAAAAAGAGTAGTGGGAACTAAATGAAACTGAAGTAGTAAGTAGGTAATGTTATTTAATCGCGATGATTACTTGTCAGATAACATGGTCAACATATCTGAGAGTACGGGCATACTGTTGGACCCAAGTTAGTACTCTGTGGTGCCCTCTCGAGCCTGGGTACATGCGCTGATTTGGTTCGGGAGGGAGTCGTACAACCGTTGAGTCTTCTCCTGAGGCAAGTCGGTCCACACTGTTATAACTGACTCCCGAAATCCCGTACACTAACACCGGGTCGGAGTTGACATCCGAAGTGGTACCACATATATTTTATAGGTGACAGACTTTAGTAACTTTGTATAATGTAAAATGTTTTTTTTTTTACTTTTACAAGTAATTCTTTAAAAAAAAATTGTCGCCAAAGATATTTTTGTAACATTATACATAAATATGAGTAATTATCACGAAACCTTAGTGTGAAATGTGTGAAAAAAAATTGAAATTATAAGGCCGTTGGACATGGAAAAATTTGTAATTTGATATATTAACCATATATTGTTTAACATGTAGATATTATACCTTACTACCTTTTCCTCCGATAAAATTTTTTAGATCACGTGGTTTTCGCAAAATGACTTGTTAACGTAAATTTTTTACTATTTTGTAATGTACAAATAAAATAAACTAAACTACTTGCAAAACAGTTGAAAGCTCTTTTCTAAATAAACTTTTCGGAATGTTTAGCAAATTATATATTCTGTAAATTTAGTGACAGCCGCAAAAAAAAATTCAAGAATTTCCTTATTATCAGCAATTTTTTAAATTGCAAAAAATATTTCCTTCTGCAACAATATAGACGTCGTGTANCAAGAATTTCCTTATTATCAGCAATTTTTTAAATTGCAAAAAATATTTCCTTCTGCAACAATATAGACGTCGTGTAGTAGCGCTTAGAATCGTCTTTCGCTGTGAATTATCTCATATCTGAACGTCAGATGGTTTTCATTATTTTTACGTTTCTAAAACAGTAAAATTGTGGTATTGACATGCATTTATGCGAAAACTATGAGCTCAAAATAGGAACGATAACTCACTGATAATGTTTAAAATTTCAACAGTATGAAGTGCAAATATAAAATACAACATTTTTTTTTATGGTCAACGCTCTTAACAAGCAAGTGTTGTAGACTTACAGTTTATCATAGACACTGAGTTACACAAACAATTTTTGAATATTTTCTAAGATAACGGGTTGTGAATATACAATACTTAAGCTGTAGAGTCACATGAAAATGTTTGGCAACCTATTTCCAAACAATTATTTGTATCAAGCACAAGAAATGTGTAATTTGGTATTACGAGGGTATTTCGACATAACGCAGGCTTTATGTAGACGAGATTGTGTTGTTGCAAGACTGCACCAGAGTTCTATCACCTGAGGACGCTTGATATCACTGACGCACCGCTGTGAAGTCAGGTTTCTTCGGTTCACTACCACAGGAGACTTGAAGTCCCTGAGGCTCCAGACACCATGGTGTCACGAGTAATACGGGCGTGTGTCTCCACAGCGTTGGGCGGATGTGTCCTCTTCCCTCTGCGTCGCCGTTACTCCTACACAACGGTAATCCGTGGTGACGCAGAACCAAGATTCATCGTCGAACATGCCACAATGTGTCGCTTGTCAGAATGCCACGATCCCCGGGTGTCGCGCCACTACAAACACCACAGTCTGCGCACTGGCGTTGACGACACACAGTATGGTGTCGGTCGCCGAGACATGGCGAAGCCCGCCATAAAGCGTCCAGTAAACGTGTCGGGATGGCAAGCGCCGATGTCACGAGGGTCGCATGTCGCTTGCCACACAATATGGCGATGCTATCTTGCTTGTGATCTTTCTTGGTCGACCGGAAGCTTCTCGACGTGTGTGAGTGCCCTCGCGTGACCATCGGTTGCAATACAGCACCACTGGGACTTCTGAATGCACCACTTGGTTAGCAACGACTCAACAGTAGTAATTTAAGCGGAGGGGGTATTTGTTCGTTCCCATAGTTTACCATTTTTAAGCGTGAATAAATTTCAATTTTATTTTTGGCGTTGGCAGTGTGACTGTGACCTAAGAAAATAGTGACTGGATAGGGCACATGTAGTTCAGGCGTGGTTTCTCCCAACGCTCCTGAAGCCCTGCTCAAGTTCTACTTTCAGGCTATTCCTCCGCCTCACGGTAACAAGGATTAACCAAGTCTACAATATAAAAGAATCGTTTTACAAAACGACATATCGAAAAAAAAATTTTTAATATTCGGTGCGTCGGAATCCGATATTTTATGTATTAAACGACTTCAAAAATGTAAATTTGTTTGGAATATTACTTATTAAGGACACAAGGCATTGCAAAAAGTTAATCGACTGTTTTTGGCTCATGTTGCCAAAGTAAAAGTAGTAATCTTTTTATTACATTTTTGTATTCAAAACAGAGCTTATTAATAGAGCATCATAAAAATATTTATTTCCAACACCTGGAAAAAAATTTTGATTTCTATCAAATATCGTTGAAATTAATCGACGATTTATGTAGGTTCATCTTTGATATATATCGTCACTTCGATGTATCGGTATTTTTCAACTTGCGTACCGGGAGCGGCGATTGAACGGTAGTCGCAAGCCCGGAAATTGAAAAGGCCTCGACGCGGGGCTCCGCTCCCCATGCGGCGGAGGCCGGGGATCAAGTGAGGGGGCGGGGCACTCGTGCGGCACCGGCGACGTCCAGGGAGGACAGCACCCGCACGCTCGAGTGGAGCGACTGGTGCTACGACTTCCACGTGTGGAGCGCGCGCCCGAGGTGCGCAGGAACCGCTTTACGCTCATTGTCGTTGTGTACATACCAGAGGGTGCGTTTGCGGCATTCCTGCTTCACGCCCCCCTCCCTCATCATTGTATATGCATCCATGATAAACTCAGTTCCACACTACCTATTTTCTGTTTGCGTATATCTTCTCATTGTATTCTCAACAGTCACGTTACTTTTCTTCGTTACCATTGCTTTTCTTTTTATATTAGATTCAGGAGTGTTTGCCTTTATATTCGTTGCGTTTTTTGAGGTTTTGGATTTTTTCCTCTTGTAATTGTTACTTTTTTTTTTNGAGTGTTTGCCTTTATATTCGTTGCGTTTTTTGAGGTTTTGGATTTTTTCCTCTTGTAATTGTTACTTTTTTTTTATTACAGTTGCAGCTTGAGCCTTTATTTGTGGCTGGAGTGTTGTGTTTATGTCAAACATTGTATTGTNTTTTTTTTTATTACAGTTGCAGCTTGAGCCTTTATTTGTGGCTGGAGTGTTGTGTTTATGTCAAACATTGTATTGTATTTTCATATCCATGCCAAAGCATGTGCCTTTGTCGTCAAGTTTAATAAATAACGTTATAAATAAAATCAAATTCACTCTCCACGTCCCAACATTGCACTGGTTTTCTGCCGGCACGACTGTCAAAACGCGGGTAGCATTCAAGGTTAGTACGCTGATCGTGCAAGTAAGTGCTTTGAGATGATGATATATTCCTTCTAACCAATTTTGAATGCAGCTAGATCATATTCAAGACTGTAAAAGTATTTTATACATATAATTGGACATGTCTTTTGGAAACTAAAATATAAACGAACACGTACATTACTGTTGACCATGTGATTTTGGCAGTTGTTTCTGTTTTGAAGAGCCGTATGCGATGATGCTATGTACGTCAACATTGGGTACATGCGCAGATTACAAAAAAAATCGGTCTACCTCATCTTCAGTCTATGGCTTGAACATACCATTGACATATCAGCGCAGTGAACCTTAAATAGCATAATGCTTGGCTTACGAGTGCGTGTAACATAACACTTAAGAGGTAAAAAAAATGTCCAATGTAAAGAATTTTTCGTCCGGAAATTTTTACATGTCTTTGCGACGCAAGACATTGTGCAAAATACATTTTTCAATACAACAAAATAGTTGCTCACTAAGGTGGCAAAAAAAAATTGCTGGCTTCCAAAATATTGTTGACTTCAACTGACGTATAAGGAGTTGATTAATGTCCCACGCCCGTTTAAACAGTCGGATGACGCAATTGAGACTAGTTTTTAAAACAATTCTTGCTAAATGAAATCTACTTGAGATTAGTTTTGTGACTCGTGCAGAAGCATATATCAGATAAGTATTTATTTCCCGCCCACAATTTAGTGGCTTGGAACTAGTTATATGATTCATTAGTCAACTCATGAGACCATAAACTTATTATTAAAATTCATCGAAAAAGCGAAAAAAAATTCTCGTTTCACGTAATCGATGTGTGTAGGTGACTTGAGGCACGAATATGTGCACCTTTATAGGGTTTGTTGAACATATAGGCCTATGGTTAAATACTAAAAATGATTTAAATGTATTGTGCGTGAAAATAATTTTGATTTTTTGCGATTGCTAAGATGACGATTTCTGGGAGAGGGGTGAAGCCGAGACTTAAGCCGTTTCCTATTGGCGAAGAACAACTGACGTCGTTAATTTTGGGAACACCCTTATAGCTTCGTGTTTAGTAACGATCCAAGCTAAACTTCATGAAGCCACGCGAGGCTTAAACTAAAATGGACTAAGCATACGAGATCTAGTGACTCATGGAATCTCCACTAAAAGAAGTAATAGGGGTGCGTAACTTCTAGGCGAGTCTATACATATGGACCTAAGTGCCCAATGATCTTTCCTGTGGGTAACTCAGCAAAAAACTCAGGCAGGTTAATTTTCCGAAAAAATAAGACGAGAATAATTATGTACCAATTTTCCCTTAAAGCGATCGTTAAGGGAGTTATATGTTCCAAAATATTGACTTTAAAAATGTTTTTCGTTCAAAATATCATAAACTATTTGCCATTAAGCAACAAATCTGAGTATGGTATTTTTGAAAATTCGCCCCATTTGTGATGTGTTTGGTTGTATCTAAAATGCGCCATGTATCACAAGCGGTTTACACTTTCTTCTATGTTAACACAAGTTTTTTCTAGGGCGGGGATCTCATACCTCTGAAAACGTGGTTGGCAATATCACCCTCCTTCATGGTGAAAAGGGAAGATGGCCTCTTATTTTCGGACGAATTTTTTTATCCCCAAGAAGAACGCGACTTTAAAGATAGCTTATGAATCAGCACTTCTAAATTAACAAAATATGTAATCTTCGTGAGGAATACTCTGTCGGACTTTGTCGGTGGTGTACAAAAACACCCGGGCTTAAAAAATGCCACTGTCTAAGTTATGAGTGGTTCATTTTACTACAGCCAAACACAAAGCCCACCACTCAATGTTTCTGACCACGAAACATGCGCTCTGTCGGCTAAAGTACAGAACGCATCAGGAAGTTTCTTATCTGCAACACCCTGATCCGTAACTGTACGAGGGCCTCAAAAGAGTTAATGATCTGCATGTGCTGTGCAGTGTCCAGTAAAGAATGGCCGTCACGTGTGGTGGCATCATTCGCTGTTGACAATCTATTCCGTAGTCTCACAAACATCTGCTGCCATTTACTTGTAGCAAAATGTGATATTTATCAGTGGTGATATGTTACACAGCGTCATACCGAATATAGTCTGATCACGGTTTATTCAACATGTTCGAATCAAACATTTGAAAAACCACCCCGTGTATGATGTGTGTGTGGTTCTTTCCTAAATATTCCATGCATCACAAACGTTTCATACTTGTATTAACGTAAAAGTACCATAATTTTAGTTGAAGTAAATTTTTATTTACATTTTCTCTGTAAATTATAATTTTTCAGTTGCAATTAATTTGAATAAAACAGAGAAAAAATAGGTAAGTTGGTAATGCTTGGTAAGAAATAGTTATTATACAAAATATTATTACACTGAGTGCGCACGAATGCGGTGCATTGTCCCGTTGGTGTAATTTTCCAGACTCGATTAAGCTTTGTTTGCATGAGGCGGAGGAATATCCTGGAAGTAGAACTTTAGAAGATCTTCAGAAAAGTTGGAAGTAGCCGTGGAAAGGCTATAATAGTAGTGCAGTAACGAACCAAATATATTGTTTTGTTGCAACGTCCCAAACGATGTATCTATTTTTATGTAACTGAAAGGGGTAGTAAATAAATGTCAAAACAAAAGTTCAAGAAAAAATTTGGATTATAATTCTAAAAAATGTAGGCAATATATTACAGTGCGCTTTGTGTATAGTAAACACACGTCTCGTTATAACAACACTGGCTTAATTGTAGTTACAAAACAAGAGATCATGTAATTTAGGGGGTATTTCTTACATTCCATCGCTGCTCGATACACACCTCGCTTCTACCCCCATTGGCTATAAAGAACTCGATGTTAAGAGCCGTTTCCAGTGCCTCGCGTGGACCACCAGAGAATGTGTACACCCACACGGAATAAACTGCCACGCCATTTGAACCATGTGCACCTTTATTCTGTGTGACACCTCATTACAATAGCCGTACAATTCCGAAAAAAAAAAGTTTGCAACGCTTGAAACGAAGAACTCATTGGTGACTGAGAGTGTTAACTAGCGTTTGATCACCGGCCGACGCTATAAATGTTGCCAGGTTATCCAAGTACAAATTCCCGCAAGGCTTGCCAAAAATTCCTGTTTTACTCCCAAAATTTCCGTTTTTATACAGGCGTAAATAAGTGCACGGCCAATTAAGGTCTACTGTTTGTTTTTCTATGCTGATTTACCACATTTTATTCCCAAACCTTAATAGAAAGTGATTGTAGTAGTAAAATGAAGGAAATAATGACAAAAATATGTTAGATATAAAATAGTATGAATGGAAAATATCGATCCTTCTCGTATGTATTGGGAATCGATTGCAAGAATTCTGAAAATCTGTACGCAAATTTACACAAATTTTGTTAGTTCGAAATTCCCCGCTTTTTCTCGTCTTAACCCTTTTTCCCGCTAGCTACTGATATGTTATGGAAAACGGTAATTATTCCAGCCATCTGGCAACAATAGGCGTTATTCTTCGCGCACATGCAGTGTTGCCAATTTAGCATTTTCCCGCTGAATCTAGCTTTTTTAAAGTTTGGTTTAGCCGCATAAATGTTTTTATAGCGCCTAACGAGAAATAGAGCCTTTCTTCTGCAGTGTGAGAATAACAACTTGGTATGTTGAATTCAGACAATTAAGCTGCTACGAATTGTTTTACTATCTTCTGAGTATGCAGAAATCAACCCCGATGATTCTGAAAACATCACATTCTAAAGAAGATTTAAAAAAAAATTTTGTTGGTGTTAATAGACGTGTGGTATTTAAATAACATATATTTATGTGATATTTATATATACGTGGAATAGCTCTGGGAGCTTCAGACTACCCTTTGCATACACCAAAAAGGGACAACGCACCGCATTCAAACGCTCTTTATTTTGGATACGGACTATTTCTTACTAGGCATTATTCATATTAATATTGTAATGTATAGATAAAATATTACCAAAATTTCAAATAAATAAAAAAAAGGTACTTTTTTGTCAATAAGTATAGAAAGCTTGTTATACATATCATATTTAGGAAATAGCCAAGCATGTCATACATGGGGTGATTTCTCAAAGGTTTGATTAAAAAAGTGCGATGAAACCGCGAATATACTATAGTTATACATAAATTCACTGCAATTACTTCATTTTAAATAGTTTTATAGACGTAGCACTTTTAAATGGCAAAAAGCTTATTTATGTATGTGGCTTAGCGGGATTTTTTAAGAACTGTTGGCAACACTACGCTCATGGCTACCCTTTCGGTGGCAACGTCCTCGGCGGGAGGGGCCGCGGTGGCTGAGCGGTTAGACTGTTCGCCTCCCACCAAGGCGAACCGGGTTCAGTCCCCGGCCGGGTCACTTGGATTTTCGCAAGTGGGAATCGTACCGTACGATTCCGCTGGTCGGCGGGTTTTTCTCGGAAACCTCCCGTCTCCCCCCGCCCTTGCATTCCGGCGCTGCTCCGTTCTCGCCGTGCTTCCGCCCTCATCGGCTCTCAAGACCTCATTGTTAAGAGCCGACCCAATCTCTCAACTGAAGTGAAGGAGACGCGGCGTTGGCCGAGTTCCGGTGCGCGTGCGCTGACCGCGGACGTGCGTGAGTGCGCGCGTTGCGTGAGTGTCGACGAGCTTATCAGCTGACCCGGGCGACGCTATCGGCTGCAGTCTCGAAACCCGTTACGTCCACCGATTCCACTGTATTGTGCTCAGCTTTATCCTGCCCACGTTGCCAACCTCAATTCTTTCCTTTCCCGCCACCAGGGTGCACTAGTGTCTCATGTGCACACAGAAAAAACAAGTTTTGTAAACAGAACAGAAAATGTCTTGTAAAAATACAAATGCTTTTACTTTTACAAATCATTTTGTTGTAAATATATTGAAGTTTTACTTGTGAATAAACAGGATATGTATAATTCCAAAAAAAATCCTGCAGTTATATTGGCACTTAAGTTTTAATGGTATTAAAATATTTTTTGGCAACTAGTTTCCTATTTTTTTTTTTCTAAAATTACATGATTTTTTTGGTGAGCAAAGAAATTTTTTTCCGTTTTGTTTGTTACTAAATAGGATGATAGCAATTTTCATGAAAAAAAAATTAAATGTCTAAAATCTTCCTATTTGCACTGTGTTAGAATCTACGTAAATAATAACGTTTTTTCTACTCACAATAGAGGAAATATAACGAAATACGTTCTCATATTGTTTAATATTCTGTAGTAAAATTGGTTGAGCAAAACGTTACCTTACACTGTTATTTTTTTTATACAACTAAATTTAAAAAAAAAGCAAAAGGTTTTTTGAAAATATTAATTTTATGGCTTTCCTGTGTAGTATACTCACGGAAAAGAAAAAAAGTACGAAGTTCCTTTTGATGACGAATATATTTATTTCGCGCTTTGATTCTTTACTTTTCCCATTGAAATAAGCTTGCTTATGAGCGCTCAGTGCCCATACAGTTGTATTTTTACGGTTGTGAAAACCATTTGAGTTCGTGAATGATAGTAACGAAATAAAGGAAATACTTAAAGTTTTGCTGGTTCGAGAATGTATAACGATTCGAACCAAACACGAACTATTAATCACAAATAAATACAACCTCTCCATTTACCACCAGCTTAAAAGTGACATCTCTAGAACACCAGCGCACCTCGTGGCGGAAACTGTCTCTGTGCTAAACTATCCCATAAGAAAGTTCGTTTTGTTCCCAACATGAGTGGAATAAACGTTAACGGTGGACATGCACGAAAGGCGAACACCACCGCCGTGACCTGGTTGCAATGCTGCCAGGTCAGCTGGAAAATTCCCTCCAGGTTGGTCAACATATCCCGTTTTTTCCCTCCGAAAAACTCACGTTCTCGTGAAACTGTATATATATATATATATATGTATTTATATATTTATTTACACATTCAAGTTATAAATCATTTCAACACAGAATAAGATGAGATATGAGAGAGCTGAAAAACCGGCCCGCAAAATTGTCAAACCTCACGTTTAGCATAACTTTTATAGGATTGAATGTCAATATTCAGACAAAATATAAAAAAAAAAAAAAAATGAAAATTACCCTTATGCCATGTATTTNCTCCAGGTTGGTCAACATATCCCGTTTTTTCCCTCCGAAAAACTCACGTTCTCGTGAAACTGTATATATATATATATATATGTATTTATTTATTTATTTACACATTCAAGTTATAAATCATTTCAACACAGAATAAGATGAGATATGAGAGAGCTGAAAAACCGGCCCGCAAAATTGTCAAACCTCACGTTTAGCATAACTTTTATAGGATTGAATGTCAATATTCAGACAAAATATTAAAAAAAAAAAAAAATTAAAATTACCCTTATGCCATGTATTTATTGGTCGTCTCGAAGAAAATATAAGAACAATGTAGTATTTACTTTTAGACTATTTGCCCTTTGAACGGTGTCTCTCATACTGCAAAATGTTCGACTGGTAAACGTTCAAAGGTATAAACTGTTCAACGGCAAATACTATGATATTCTTAAATTTTTACTTAAGTCTACAATGACAATATGGGTTTGGGAAATCAAGATTTGTTATGTTTTTTTTTTAAACTGACATTTATTTCTATAACAGTTATATATGGTAAGAGTGAGATTTGAAAATTTTGGGTCGGTGTTCGAACTATCGCAGGTATTATCTACTCAAGGAAAAGTTAAGCAAACTGCACAGAAACGCGTTGGTATTCAAGTCGAGGGAAGAATCAATGCCACTCTGCAACAATTAGTTTGTAAAACACAGCGCCGAAGTGTCAGCGGATCACCCCNAAAGTTATATATGGTAAGAGTGAGATTTGAAAATTTTGGGTCGGTGTTCGAACTATCGCAGGTATTATCTACTCACGGAGAAGTTAAGCAAACTGCACAGAAACGCGTTGGTATTCATGTCGAGGGAAGAATCAATGCCACTCTGCAACAATTAGTTTGTAAAACACAGCGCCGAAGTGTCAGCGGATCACCCCNGTCGAGGGAAGAATCAATGCCACTCTGCAACAATTAGTTTGTAAAACACAGCGCCGAAGTGTCAGCGGATCACCCCTCCTGGAGCATTCAGAGAAATAGCGCCACCACGAAATTACACAATGTTTGGCATCATCACGGAATAAGTAAGTACACAGATACGAAATGATTTGAAGTTCCTTTGATGTGGCGGTACACATTCTCTGATTTGCTTCGCGAAGCTCCGCGAACGGGCATTGTGTCTGATTGGCTATGGAGTGCTACGAAAAGGGTTCGCTACTGGNTTTGCTTCGCGAAGCTCCGCGAACGGGCATTGTGTCTGATTGGCTATGGAGTGCTACGAAAAGGGTTCGCTACTGGCTGTGCTGCCAGCTGGTAAGTAGGTAAGTATCCCTTAATCCCACGTTTAAGCATACTTGGCTGTAATTTCCAAACTGCTTAAGATACAGCCACCAAATTCATAACATAGACCTCCGAAGTTATGTCTATATAACTGCGGGGAAACACAGCATCGCAGTTGTCACAGTGGAACGTCTTGTCTGTTGGGCTGAAAATGGAATTGCTACTTTTATGTCGATGTGTATTACAGCTTATACTAAAGGTATTATACTAAAGGAAATTATTAAGACCACATTTGAAGGAGTGCAATATTGTTCAGCAAAGTGAAAATGAAACTAATAAAGCTCTGCACTGAGCATAGTTGCATGAATATTTACCAGAGCATATTAGAAATACTTCTTTCATTGACAGATGCATATGCATCTCAGTTACTGTATAGAATCATATAATTTCGGGAAATACAGAAAATATATGGGAACGGCAGTTTTTGGTGTAAAGATTATGTTGAAGTATTATTACATATATATGTTATTGTAATATGATATTGTTTTTGTTCCCTTTTTTACGAAGGAAATTTATGAATAACTTTTTATTCGGCTGGAATAATAGGCGAACGAAATTTTAGAAAATTTTTGCTAATTTACTATTGATAATATTTAAATGCTTTTTGTTCGTTTTTAAAGTAAAATTTTATTTATTATTTCTTTTATCTACCCTGGAATCTCCATTATTTTTGTTTATAATCTTAGCCACTATCGTTTAATCAGCATTAAAAAATATATTTTCACTTCGGAAATTCGTTCAAAAACATACCATATCCTGTTTTATAAGGTATTTGCTATATTTTTAACAGCGGAAATTAATTATATTTTTTCGAGCAAATTAAATTAATTTATAAGTATTAAATATTTACACGATGCCAGCTAGGAATCGTCCGTTTTCACGAACATTGCATTTAAAGTTATTGCATGTAGTCGTATAAGTAAGGGCAATTTATATACCACATATACAAGTTCGTATTTCCGGCGCTAGATGTCAGCCACTTTGCTTGAACACGCCACTATAGGCTGTTCAAGGCAGACAGTGTAGATTGGAAAGCACTGCTTATTATCTACTTGTATGCCAGTTTTGTGTTCTTCCACCTTATGTAAAATTAACGTTGACATGGGCCTGATCACTTTATTGATGTTTCGTCAAGTGAAACTGCAAAATTATTAGAAAAGTAAAGATTTTACAAATGTGCTCATTTTTTCACTTCAATGCATTAAAAAAATCACAAAGTCAAAAAAATTACATAAGTTATTGCAAATGGTTAATTATGGCTGGACNCACTTCAATGCATTAAAAAAATCACAAAGTCAAAAAAATTACATAAGTTATTGCAAATGGTTAATTATGGCTGGACTTACAATTATCCGTCTGTGTTTTCGTCGGTCAGCTGAAAGCGAGTCACAACAATCGGTCGTCTGGCAATCCTTTTGTACGGCAAAATTTCAGCGCGGCAACTTAACATCGTGTTCTTTCTTTAGTTGGAAATGCATTTTCAAGAGAAAAACATTTTGAGGAAATAAACTTTGCGTGATAAAAATTTATACTAAATTATTGTGTACAATTTAAATTCCTGAAAATGCCAACAAATATAAATAAACACATATCCACCGCCTTGCATTTTATTTCAAAGCGCCTGTTCACGTCTGCGGAATGTCGTCAGAAGGCGATGGCACATCCTTCCGCCCGTCGAAAGTTCAAGTTTGGGAAATATATGTTGGATGAGATGATAGAAAAAAAAGTTGCGTGACCGGCGGACGGACGTGCGACTGGCGGATGCGACGGAGGGTTGTGATATGGGAGTACTTTCCCTCTGTTGTTAGCAACTTTATTGGGTACATGCCACCCAGTGCGCTCATTAAAGAACATGCAGGTAGCAGCAGTGACTTTTTAATTATTTTGATTTCAATAGTGCTCACTTCATCGCGAACAGCCTATAACTACCTGGTGCTTGAAATGCGCTGTAGAGTGTTTGAAAAATGCGNATAGTGCTCACTTCATCGCGAACAGCCTATAACTACCTGGTGCTTGAAATGCGCTGTAGAGTGTTTGAAAAATGCGTTTTTCTACGAAACTATGAAACGTGCGTCCAATGGGCTAATCTACTAAAAGAACACACACTTCAGACGAGGTCTGTTGAGTGCTTTGAAGACGTGTCACGCACATTAGAAACTATATTTCAGAGCAGTACAAAACGGCTAAAAACGGCTTATTCAAAGTGCTGTATCTGAAAATATACTTGTCATATCCATACAAAACTACTCAAGAGCCCTGAGTTTAACCTTCTTACAGACTTTCCACCAATAAAATGATAGTGTCACCGCTGAAAGTCCCATAGGTACACCCATAGCGACGAGAACACTGCACGCCAGTTGAGAGCCATGCGCTTAGCGGCGATGGGGCACTTGATGCGGGTGGCAGTGTCGCCCTTATAGCTCCCGCGTTTCTCGACCTCGAATGCAGAAAAAAATCTCTAGGTAGGCGAAGGCCCTAAATGTGTGTATGGTTTGGACGCGGTCTATANTACTTCTTCGCGGCCCCACTTTCAACGTCTATTGTAAACTGGCTGTAATAACATTGTCAGTTGATTATACCATTTCAAGAGTTTTCCTAAGCACCAAGAATATTTTCGGTTATTTCTCTAATAAACTATTACATACTGTAGCCTTACGTAACGTAATGACGACAGATTTATCTTAAGGTTGAAGTAGTCTGACTCTTAATGGACCACTGTACCCAACTGTACAGCATTATCAAAATTTAGTACACACTCTACAAAAAATTACAGAAAAATATGATTTCTGCTGCATATGAAAGAAGAATGCCTACATTTTGTATCACTGAAATACTTAACAAATGTTTTCCTGTTAATTGTTTTATAAAAATTATTTAACAATAAATTTTTAATTGATATTTAAACGTAGGCCTGTTTCCATTCTGGATTCTTCAGAAAGTATAGTTGGCAAATAATACCTTCATCAGCAAGACCATTGTAATAATGAACGTGGTTGCACATTATATCGTATTAGTAATAATGTTTGCAAATGTTTGTAATAATTGATTTTTTGCACATCCATTTGAGCAAAGAAATTTATCATTTTTATAACATAAATAATTTTTAACATTAGTGACATCATTATCTTACGACTGCCGTGCTTAGCGAAGGTTTGCTTGCAATAATGTGCTTTCTAAATCATCCAAAATTGAAATGCTCTTAAACTTTGATGCAAAATATATTTTTCAAATTATTTTGTTAGTAAATTCTAGCACAATATTTTGTGATATAAAATACATCCAGTCTTCTTTTATATGAAAAGTAATTCGTACGTTTCTGAAAATTTTGTTTGAATTCGTAGGCTACTACTTAATTATGAAATGTGATTATTTCACAGTCGGGTGCAATGTTGAATTTGAAGAGACTCTACTTCTCCCTGAAACTACTGCGCTGTGTTTTATTTTTTTCATTGAAACATTCTGACGTCAGATTTTCGCAATGTTTACGTTACAATATAATCATATAAGTTTTTAAAGTTATATTTTTTTATACGCTGGTAAATACCCAAACAAAAAATATGGAAATTTTTTTTTGGTTATCTCTTTTTATAAGTTAAAAAAAACCTAGTAGTTAATTTACGGAGAGTTTCTGAGATTTCACAAAAAGTCCGTTAATTAAAAAACCAAGCGTCTGAAATTTTAAGTCGATTTGAGATAAATGTTTTTACAATTTTCAGTAATTTTACAAAAGTTTTTTACACTGTGTAGGAACGGATAAACTAATATAGNAGATAAATGTTTTTACAATTTTCAGTAATTTTACAAAAGTTTTTTACACTGTGTAGGAACGGATAAACTAATATAGCGTGCAAGAATTTGAAATGTTAGCGGACTCCCTTCCATCTTGACGGCACATTTTGCAGCGGTCAGAAAGAAGAGGTCACGCACCTTCCTTTATGACAAACATATCTCTGACTGACCTTGGAAAACTGGGACAACAGGACGCGACTGTCTTCTTCTGGTTCAGCTCGAATTCAAAAGAGGTCTCCGGTTACTGTGAACACAACACAATCGAAAATAAATAATTAGCACTGTCTGGCATAAATTCACTATAACTTGTTCACTGTTAACTGAAGATTTCTGAAAAAACCCCTTGTGCAAACTAACAGCGCCAAGGACCTCACAAATAGAATTCATCGGCCGATGAAATGATTTTTCGAAATTGTTAAAAGCACACACTCCAAAGTCGAAACAGCTAAAACTGCTCCAAATCAGTGACTTTGACTGCAGAGCTGTTGAATCTGATCAAAATCCAATCATTAAAATTCTACTGATCATTTCAGTTGCTGGTATTCACTGATTAAATAGTTATTTCTACTGATTGTTAGTGAATTGCACTGGCCTGGCGGTAAAATGTCAGTGCATTCCACTGATTCACCATTTGATAACAGTTTATTATCTGAGGAGTCAGTAGAAAGTTTCTACTGGCTGATATTGATATTTAAAGCGTGAACAGGTTCGAATTACGTCAGTTATTTCTGTAAAGTCTAAAAACGAAACAGGTTTCAAATGTTACAAATTTTTAACGTTACATTTTTGATAATACCNGAAAGTTTCTACTGGCTGATATTGATATTTAAAGCGTGAACAGGTTCGAATTACGTCAGTTATTTCTGTAAAGTCTAAAAACGAAACAGGTTTCAAATGTTACAAATTTTTAACGTTACATTTTTCATAATACCTAGGTACATAGAACAACTTTTGATAATTCACAGCAAAATTTACTGCAGTGATAGGCGATCTTTTCAAAGATTGATTTCTAAAGTCCTCTACGGTGAACTAGTTATAGTGAGTAATAGATATACACGAGAGAAACTTAACACTGCAGAAAAAATGTTCGCAATGGAAAAGTATTGCGTCTAGAATATGAAGTGGATGACTCAGTAAGTAAACTGTAAGTTGAAAAATATTTCCATAAACTTCCAAAATGCCACAGGAAAGCATATCTCAATAATTGCTTCGTTGGTGTCATTACTTTTAACGAAACTCATAAATTTGGCAAAATCATTTCATAAGACCTCTTAATAACACATTAATACCCCCTCGGGATTCTAGACTGTAACTTCTACATCTGCCTACCGTATCGTCCACTTTTCTTTCAAGTAATATGTTTCGATCAAGTACAAAAACCGGTGTTTTCTCTGAAAGAATGAAGACGAAGCTCATTTATGGACTCCTAGGAAATAATGCTTATTAACATGATTAACAATAAGATTATTGAATTAAAACTATTTTAATTTCATACAATAAATAAGATACTTAAAACAAACATAAAATTGTTATATTTACGTAACAATTATTTGATGTTTCCGTGTACCCAAGAAAGACACGATACCCTGAATTTTAATGGTACTTACAAAACAGCGTCTAACAAATTATGTAAGGAAAATTTAAGGCTAGCTAGTTACCTTTCAGCAATAACTAATATTTAAACTTCTAGAACGTCTCCACTTTTGAGGCTGTTATGAAGCTATCACAAAATATCACCCGGCGATTTATAAATAACGTTATATTTCTAACTCCGGCCTAAAGTGCTAAAACTACTTAACTCTTCCAAATAGAGAAAGAGCTTTTAAGAGAAATGTAAATTTACACAAATATTTCAGTAATTTTTACTATTTTCTGTGAATAAATTACAAATTTAATTGGAATATGTGTCATTCAACACAAAAAAATTGTTAGGTATCCGTAAAGAAACAACTAATCTCTGCATATAAAACACAAATGTATATAGGACCTTCTTGGTTAGGTAGTTGGGCTGAACGTCTTGTCAACAACGAGGTCATTGCAGACGGAGCAAGTTCCTCGGGGAAAAGGGATTGGGGAAAGAATCGGCCATGACCTTTGTTAAAGACCCATCCCAACGTTCGCCGTGAGTGATTTCGGGAAACCATGGTAAACATAAATCAAGACAGCCGGACAAGGAATCGATCTTGGGTCCTCCCGAATGCGAGTCCAGTGAGTTACCAGTGCGCCACCTCGCTCGGTAGCAGTTATTGGCTCTTGAGTTTCAGCTGCGTCGATGTCGAAGATTATCCCGACGTTCCAGCACACATCGCAGTCGCCTATGTTTGTAGTTAATGTGTGCATATTGAGCTGCTGTAGATTAGCGTAGTCTGAGTGGTAAGGATTTCAATTATAATTGAGAGTAGCAAGCAAATTGCAAGCACTGGTAAAAAAAATAGTTAAGTGCTAAAAGTAGGTATGGACAGTAGTAATTTGATAAACTTGCAACATTGTATATCAGTTAGAAAATTAAGATAAGTCATTTTATTTCATTAAGACTTCCACCACTCACAAACGTGGATACTCCCTAGGAAATGGGTTACACTACTCTGGTCATCCAGTGGTTTCTCTGAGGAATGACATGGTACCACGCAATATTAAGTCTCGTTCCTCGCATACGAACAAAAACACACTCGCGAGAGTAGAAAGTACAGGAGACTCTGCACCGCCCTTTATCCATGCAACCACAGGAACTCACTAGGACAACCTTCGTGGATGTCTGCAATTTGTCACATAGGAAATAGGATGCACGTGAATCGAAAAGTTTACGTGTAAAAACGGTCAGCAACAAAAGACAAGATCAGAAATACGAGACCAAGCTTAAACACATATTTCCCGATCCCTTTACACATTTTAAAAACATTTGGTTTTTATAGGTAATTATTTGAAGTGCAGGAATCTTAATTAAAAAATTTACTTGGTTCACCACCTTCCAAAACTGGAGAGGTTACTTCAATAGGCTCTCTCTATGACAAGTAATATCAGTATTTGCTGAGTATTACAGGAACCATTTCGTTACAAAACTAAACGCAATTAAAAAAAAGGTATGCAACTTGACGTGACAATACATTTTTTTTTTAGAACAGTTATTGTTAGGTTTGCTTACGTAATTTGGCCATCAGTATTTTTGGGTACCACTAGACAAACACAAAACATCGGGCACTAGCTATATATGTTTCCTAGATGAAAATTTTGAGTAGAATTAGTCCAAAGCCATTTCTGAATATTATTTGCACATGGCAGTTTTCACTTCTTAACACAAAATTTGACGAGGCGCTCCATCCCAATCATGCAAAGAAGATGATAAGAAAAATTATATTTTCTTAGCTGACATTCTGGTGGAAGCGATTATCAGCGATTCCAGAAGGGAAGCAAGGCGGAGNAGAAAAATTATATTTTCTTAGCTGACATTCTGGTGGAAGCGATTATCAGCGATTCCAGAAGGGAAGCAAGGCGGAGAATGCCACCATACCGTCGGAAATGGTATAAGTAAGTTGCCACCGCAAGAATCAAGCAATCACTAGAGTTGAACTTTAAACAACAAAATTTCGAAAAGTTAGTGCACAAATACTAATGCTTCAATATTCCCTAATATTTATAATACAAAATTCACTTACCCTCAGCGGTTATACAATATGAATAACTCATATTAAGTGAATTTGAGAACACACGAAGAAATTCCGTTACATTACGCAATGATTGAGTCTTTCAGAAGAAAGAAAATGGGTGCTTTCCTCACGAGTGCAATAGAGCTCTCGATATATTCGTATGAATTGAAAGTNCTTTCAGAAGAAAGAAAATGGGTGCTTTCCTCACGAGTGCAATAGAGCTCTCGATATATTCGTATGAATTGAAAGTGTCATACATAACATTTATTTAGAGACACTTACAATTACAACAATAAAATTTTCGAAATCGTAATTCTGTATTTTTTTCCTACAAACAAAGTATTCATAAATACATGTTAATTTCAAAGGAAGTTGAAAAAAATAGACATAGATGATACAGTCGCNTTACGTCAGTTATTTCTGTAAAGTCTAAAAACGAAACAGGTTTCAAATGTTACAAATTTTTAACGTTACATTTTTGATAATACCAAGATACATAGAACAACTTTTGATAATTCACAGCAAAATTTACTGCAGTGATAGGCGATCTTTTCAAAGATTTATTTCTAAAGTCCTCTACGGTGAACTAGTTATAGTGAGTAATAGATATACACGAGAGAAACTTAACACTGCAGAAAAAATGTTCGCAATGGAAAAGTATTGCGTCTAGAATATGAAGTGGATGACTCAGTAAGTAAACTGTAAGTTGAAAAATATTTCCATAAACTTCCAAAATGCCACAGGAAAGCATATCTCAATAATTGCTTCGTTGGTGTCATTACTTTTAACGAAACTCATAAATTTGGCAAAATCATTTCATAAGACCTCTTAATAACACATTAATACCCCCTCGGGATTCTAGACTGTAACTTCTACATCTGCCTACCGTATCGTCCACTTTTCTTTCAAGTAATATGTTTCGATCAAGTACAAAAACCGGTGTTTTCTCTGAAAGAATGAAGACGAAGCTCATTTATGGACTCCTAGGAAATAATGCTTATTAACATGATTAACAATAAGATTATTGAATTAAAACTATTTTAATTTCATACAATAAATAAGATACTTAAAACAAACATAAAATTGTTATATTTACGTAACAATTATTTGATGTTTCCGTGTACCCAAGAAAGACACGATACCCTGAATTTTAATGGTACTTACAAAACAGCGTCTAACAAATTATGTAAGGAAAATTTAAGGCTAGCTAGTTACCGTTCAGCAATAACTAATATTTAAACTTCTAGAACGTCTCCACTTTTGAGGCCGTTATGAAGCTATCACCAAATATCACCCGGCGATTTATAAATAACGTTATATTTCTAACTCCGGCCTAAAGTGCTAAAACTACTTTACTCTTCTAAATAGAGAAAGAGCTTTTAAGAGAAATGTAAATTTACACAAATATTTCAGTAATTTTTACTATTTTCTGTGAATAAATTACAAATTTAATTGGAATATGTGTCATTCAACACAATAAAAGTGTTAGGTATCCGTAAAGAAACAACTAATCTCTGCATATAAAACACAAATGTATATAGGGCATTCTTGGGTAGGTAGTTGGGCTGAACGTCTTGTCAACAACGAGGTCATTGCAGACGGAGCAAGTTCCTCGGGGAAAAGGGATTGGGGAAAGAATCGGCCATGACCTTTGTTAAAGACCCATCCCAACGTTCGCCGTGAGTGATTTCGGGAAACCATGGTAAACATAAATCAAGACAGCCGGACAAGGAATCGATCTTGGGTCCTCCCGAATGCGAGTCCAGTGAGTTACCAGTGCGCCACCTCGCTCGGTAGCAGTTATTGGCTCTTGAGTTTCAGCTGCGTCGAAGTCGAAGATTACCCCGACGTTCCAGCACACATCGCAGTTGCCTATATTTGTAGTTAATGTGTGCAGATTGAGTTGCTGTAGGTTAGCGTAGTCTGAGTGGTAAGGATTTCAATTATAATTGAGAGTAGCAAGCAAATTGCAAGCACTGGTAAAAAATAGTTAAGTGCTAAAAGTAGGTATGGACAGTAGTAATTTGAGAAACTTGCAACATTGTATATAAATTAGGAAATTAAGATAAGTCATTTTATTTCATTAAGACTTCCATCACTCACGAACGTGGATACTCCCTAGGAAATGGGTTACACTACTCTTGTCACCCAGTGGTTTCCCTGAGGAATGACACGGTACCACGCAATATTCCGTCTCGTTCGTCACATACGAACAAAAACACACTCGCGAGAGTAGAAAGTACAGGAGACTCTGCACCGCCCTTTATCCATGCAACCACAGGAACTCACTAGGACAACCTTCGTGGATGTCTGCAATTTGTCACATAGGAAATAGGATGCACGTGAATCGAAAAGTTTACGTGTAAAAACGGTCAGCAACAAAAGACAAGATCAGAAATACGAGACCAAGCTTAAACACCTATTTCCCGATCCCTTTACACATTTTAAAAACATTTGGTTTTTAAAGGTAATTATTTGAAGTGCAGGAATCTTAATTTAAAAATTTACTTGGTTCACCACCTTCCAAAACTGGAGAGGTTACTTCAATAGGCTCTCTCTATGACAAGTAATATCAGTATTTGCTGAGTATTACAGGAACCATTTCGTTACAAAACTAAACGCAATTAAAAAAAAGGTATGCAACTTGACGTGACAATAAATTTTTTTTTTAGAACAGTTATTGTTAGGTTTGCTTACGTAATTTGGCCATCAGTATTTTTGGGTACCACTAGACAAACACAAAACATCGGGCACTAGCTATATATGTTTCCTAGATGAACATTTTGAGTAGAATTAGTCCAAAGCCATTTCTGAATATTATTTGCACATGGCAGTTTTCACTTCTTAACACAAAATTTGACGAGGCGCTCCATCCCAATCATGCAAAGAAGATGATCAGAAAAATTATATTTTCTTAGCTGACATTCTGGTGGAAGCGATTATCAGCGATTCCAGAAGGGAAGCAAGGCGGAGAATGCCACCATACCGTCGGAAATGGTATAAGTAAGTTGCCACCGCAAGAATCAAGCAATCACTAGAGTTGAACTTTAAACAACAAAATTTCGACAAGTTAGTGCACAAATACTAATGCTTCAATATTCCCTAATATTTATAATACAAAATTCACTTACCCTCAGCGGTTATACAATATGAATAACTCATATTAAGTGAATTTGAGAACACACGAAGAAATTCCGTTACATTACGCAATGATTGAGTCTTTCAGAAGAAAGAAAATGGGTGCTTTCCTCACGAGTGCAATAGAGCTCTCGATATATTCGTATGAATTGAAAGTATCGATATCGACCAGCATGTCATACATAACATTTATTTAGAGACACTTACAATTACAACAATTAAATTTTCGAAATCGTAATTCTGTATTTTTTTCTACAAACAAAGTATTCATAAATACATGTTAATTTCAAAGGAAGTTGAAAAAAATAGACATAGATGATACAGTCGCNCTACAAACAAAGTATTCATAAATACATGTTAATTTCAAAGGAAGTTGAAAAAAATAGACATAGATGATACAGTCGCCAATATTGCTGCCAATATAACTGTCAGAGGAACAAACAAGTAATTACCTTTACTTTTAAACAATTAAATTTGATTTATTATTTTTCCTCTTATATTCTATACCTTACTTTAATTTTACCTTTAAATTTAATTAACGAGAAATTGAGAAAAGGCAAGATTTGCCATAAAGTAACTTAATAAATGTCTCCAAACAAGGAAACAAACATACGATAAAAAAACAAAGAAAAGTGTCACACAAAGTGGCACAACTCAAATGAATATGCAATGGAAATTTTTCTACGAATATTGCGAAACAACATGTTTCGGGGCTCACTATAAAGTTGCGAATCCATGTAGAAAAAAATTCAGAAACTACAGCCAAAGCGATCGGTATTTATTTCCATAGAAAAACCCACACTGTTATAATCTGGTCTGAATTCATATGGGAGTGCGAAATCCCAGAGGTAATTTTTTAAAAGCTTCGCTATCGAGGACATTCATGAGAAGTGCTTCGCGACAGTTTTTATCAGTCTAGCTTTGTTTTCACACTTTTACAAGCGCGTTACTTGTCGAGTGTAAACAAACTGTTAGGGCAGTAAAAAAAAACTCCTATGAGAATTCGCATTCTTGCAACGTTCACTGGCCCCATTTAAAACCGCTAAACTCTAGCNAGTAAAAAAAAACTCCTATGAGAATTCGCATTCTTGCAACGTTCACTGGCCCCATTTAAAACCGCTAAACTCTAGCTCGGAATGCAAACAGTGTACCCTAGGATCTGCAAGGCTTAAATTTGGCACAGTTATAAGCACATTCACCCAGTATTTATATGTTAATAAAAAACGCATTGCTCGGAATCAGTGGCTGGGTCGACGGCTAAGTTGAGACACCACTTTTTAATGACAATGTTATATTTCTGCGTTGAAAAAAAATTAGTATCTTTGCTTTATTTTACCTGCCAGTTATAATTTCCGGTGTGCTATTGCGTGAGTTACACAGCAGTGAATTCAACAACGCTGCCTAAAAGGGAATGTTAGGTTACCAAGATAAATGTTTGCCCTCCCGCCATGGAAATTTGAAAGTGTTGCAATAACGTTTTTATGCAAAGCTATCACTATAACTGTATGTACGTACACGCGCATTAATACATCTGCCAGTATTAATACTGAATATAAACTGCCGTTGTTTAAGTAGGTATAAAATGCCGTTTCTCGGACGCACTGCTAATGCATGCCAGACTAAATAATGCTTGTAAGAAAAGAGTGGTAAATCATTCAATAGTACACTTATATTAATGAAAAAAAAAATCTTAAATTTAACACATATTTCATTTACCTTTCTGCATTAAAACTGATAGCTTTATATTCATAACTTTTAGGTGTGAAGTCGTTAAAGATATCAAACATTTTATTAAATAATACGGAGCATAAAATATTAATACTTATGAACACTATGTAATGAGTGCATAAGCTGAAGCACACGAAGTAGAATTATTTAACAGAAAACGGCACGAAAAAAATACTGGTACAACATAACTATTGTTGTAAACTGAGAAACATACTTCCCAAGCAAGACAAAGACAAGGTAGAAATTGATTAAAGGAAAATAATACAGACCAAATAATAGCATGAAAACTTTATACCATGCATCTTTTATCAATTTACAATTCCGACTTTTCGATATTTTTAATATAGCTAGCATGTTATAAAAATTTTTAAAATATTATTTGCCTTTATTAGTGTGAACAAAATGTTTGTACAAAAATAAATATTAACATATTTATATAGGAAGCAATTTTGCATACTATTGACAGTACACTCATACAGTATATAAATTCGGTTAAGACATAATTTTATTTTTCGACTAGCAAGTAGATTTTTTTGGAGAGATATTATAATAAGCCAAGACATTTGGGCACCTTCCATTAGCAAGATACAAGGGCAAATCTTAAGTGTGCCTGTTGACGGTAGGTGCATGTAACTTATGTATTACGAACGAGTCATATGTGCTGCCAAGACCGAGTACAAGTCCCTAACATGGGCTGATCTTGAATGATGTGACATGGTGTAAATTTGCGATACAAATATGTAGACGCGTTATACATTCATGTCCTAAGCTGTTCATTGTAAAGTGATCATTTTTCAAATAAACCTTTGAAAAAATCACAACTGCATAAATGCTACCGTACACACAGGCTAAGCTAAGAATGCAGCGAGTTTAGAAAAACAGTTCTAAGTCTTTAAATATTATTGCGAACGTAGTATTTATATTTACGGCAAAGCAAGTTCGCGTTTTTATGCGTTGTACATATAAGGGTACGAATGGGCATATCATAAACTTATTTAGGTACTTAACAATTAAACGTTTTTACTTGACTGATACTTGAATAAAGTTAATAGGTCAATAGCACTGCGAATACGAATAATAAATATGGCGGAATGATCTAAAACAAGGAATAAAGTAAATCTTAAACATGGCTTTCATAATAGATGAAATCTTCGTGAACAGCCTAAAAAAAAATTTCATCAGTATCAAATTCAAAAGATTTGTGTTAAAAGCTACATAACGCACCCTATGCTGCGAAACCGATTCTTCAATTCAAAATCTGAAGCATAAAAAAAACAAGTAGGTATTTTTTATATCTTAACTGCCAGATAGGATTAGCTGTGCAGTTCAGTTTAATATTTAATTCAGTATATGAAAAAAATTCTAATTATAAAACCATCAACACGATCACACACAAAAACGGTTCAATTACGAGACGACAAAGAAATTAAACTGTGTTAACAAGAGTTCATAAATAGAATGGAGATCACGTGCTACACAGTATGACACCTCGGCCACATTCGAACTCCTCCAAACTTCCCAACGAGTAAGCCTCGGGTACAGTCACCCAGATGTTTTATATGAGAGAGTCTGTTGGCCACATCACACATCAGGCAGCAAATCGACGGCGTTTAAACAGATGTGCTTCAACTGCAATGCTGAGCATACACCACGCCCATGCTATATACCCTTTGCACACGGCCACATTATTTCTTGCAACGTGTATGTGCATGACATGCTGCCACCTGATTCGTCTTTCGGTGGGTCCTATCTGTTCGTTCCGCTGTTATGTTTATTTATTCACATCGGAATTAATTTTGGTCACCATATACACATACAGATATATCNAGTAAAAAAAAACTCCTATGAGAATTCGCATTCTTGCAACGTTCACTGGCCCCATTTAAAACCGCTAAACTCTAGTCTCGGAATGCAAACAGTGTACCCTAGGATCTGCAAGGCTTAAATTTGGCACAGTTATAAGCACATCCACCCAGTATTTATATGTTAATAAAAAACGCATTGCTCGGAATCAGTGGCTGGGTCGACGGCTAAGTTGAGACACCACTTTTTAATGACAATGTTATATTTCTGCGTTGAAAAAAAAATAGTATCTTTGCTTTATTTTACCTGCCAGTTATAATTTCCGGTGTGCTATTGCGTGAGTTACACAGCAGTGAATTCAACAACGCTGCCTAAAAGGGAATGTTAGGTTACCAAGATAAATGTTTGCCCTCCCGCCATGGAAATTTGAAAGTGTTACAATAACGTTTTTATGCAAAGCTATCACTATAACTGTATGTACGTACACGCGCATTAATACATCTGCCAGTATTAATACTGAATATAAACTGCCGTTGTTTAAGTAGGTATAAAATGCCGTTTCTCGGACGCACTGCTAATGCATACCAGACTAAATAATGCTTGTAAGAAAAGAGTGGTAAATCATTCAATAGTACACTTACATTAATGAAAAAAAAAATCTTCAATTTAACACATATTTCATTTACCTTTCTGCATTAAAACTGATAGCTTTATATTCATAACTTTTACGTGTGAAGTCGTTAAAGATATCAAACATTTTATTAAATAATACGGAACATAAAATATTAATACTTATGAACACTATGTAATGAGTGCAGAAACTGAAGCACATGGAGTAGAATTATTTAACAGAAAACGGCATGGTAATAATACTGACACAACATAACTATTGTTGTAAACTGAGAAACATACTTCCCAAGCAAGACAAAGACAAGGTAGAAATTGATTAAAGGAAAATAATACAGACCAAATAATAGCATGAAAACTTTATACCATGCATCTTTTATCAATTTACAATTCCGACTTTTCGATATTTTAAATATAGCTAGCATGTTATAAAATTTTTAAAAATATTATTTGCCTTTATTAGTGTGAAAAAAATGTTTGTACAAAAATAAATATTAACATATTTATATAGGAAGCAATTTTGCATACTATTGACAGTACACTCATACAGTATATAAATTCGGTTAAGACATAATTTTATTTTTCGACTAGCAAGTAGATTTTTTTGGAGAGATATTATAATAAGCCAAGACATTTGGGCACCTTCCATTAGCAAGATACAAGGGCAAATCTTAAGTGTGCCTGTTGACGGTAGGTGCATGTAACTTATGTATTACGAACGAGTCATATGTGCTGCCAAGACCGAGTACAAGTCCCTAACATGGGCTGATCTTGAATGATGTGACATGGTGTAAATTTGCGATACAAATATGTAGACGCGTTATACATTCATGTCCTAAGCTGTTCATTGTAAAGTGATCATTTTTCAAATAAACCTTTGAAAAAATCACAACTTCATAAATGCTACCGTACACACAGGCTAAGCTAAGAATGCAGCGAGTTTAGAAAAACAGTTCTAAGTCTTTAAATATTATTGCGAACGTAGTATTTATATTTACGGCAAAGCAAGTTCGCGTTTTTATGCGTTGTACATATTAGGGTACGAATGGGCATATCATAAACTTATTTAGGTAGTTAACAATTTAACGTTTTTACTATACTGATTCTTGAATAAATTTAATAAGTTAATAGCACTGCGAATACGAATAATAAATATGGCGGAATAACATAAAACAATGAATAAAGTAAATCTTAAACAGGGCTTTGATAATAGATGAAATCTTCGTGAACAGCCTAAACAAAAATTTCATCAGTATCGAATTCAAAACATTTGTGTTAAAAGCTACATAACGCACCCAGGTACCAGCAAATATGCTGCGGAACAGATTATTCAATTCAAAATCTGAAGCATAAAAACAAGTAGGTATTTTTATATCTTAACTGCCAGATAGGATTAGCAGTGCAGTTCAGTTTTATATTTAATTCAGTATGTGAACAAAAATTCTAATTATGAAATCATCAACACGATCACACACAAAAACGGTTGAATTACGAGACGACAAAGAAATTAAACTGTGTTAACAAGAGTTCATAAATAGAATGGAGATCACGTGCTACACAGTATGACACCTCGGCCACATTCGAACTCCTCCAAACTTCCTAACGAGTAAGCCTCGGGTACAGTCACCCAGAAGATGTTTTATATGAGAGAGTCTGTTGGCCGCATCACACATCATGCAGCAAATCGACGGCGTTTAACCAGATGTGCTTCAACTGCAATGCTGAGCATACACCACGCCCATGCTATATACCCTTTGCACACGGCCACATTATTTCTTGCAACGTGTATGTGCATGACATGCTGCCACCTGATTCGTCTTTCGGTGGGTCCTACCTGTTCGTTCCGCTGTTATGTTTATTTATTCACATCGGAATTAATTTTGGTCACCATATACACATACAGATATATCNCTGTTCGTTCCGCTGTTATGTTTATTTATTCACATCGGAATTAATTTTGGTCACCATATACACATACAGATATATCAACTTTTTGTTTAAAATATGTTATGTCAGCTACCTTCATTGAAATCTCAGGATTTACTAAAATTTTATACATTTAAATTACTTATTTAATGCGGCGTTAATTCTCCACACAAGATACTTACTATCTTCATTAAAAAATATTTCAGTTACATGTTTTTCCTTTCTTTACTTTTAATGTAATGCTATATATGACGAGGTTTTTAATGATTTATATAAATTAGTTACATTTCTTATTTATTTATAGGTATTAAAACAAAAAACTACTACTTCCTGCTCAAAAAATCATCCATATTTCTCCAATAATATTTATTCAACTTTGATTATATTCTTATAGCTGTTGGTTTTTGAAACTCTGTGAGTGGCCGAGTAGCGACACTGTATGATATCCTGCACGCAATTGCAAGTGAGATGACGAAGTCGCGTAACTCGGTTCCAACCTTTCGGCCTCCATCACGAGCGTTCAAGTCGCACGGGAAGAGACTCGCGTGGTTCCAGGATGCCAAAACAGTGTGTTATTCGACCGAAACACCACTCAATTAGGTACTCGCATGCAACTGAAAACTTCAGCGTATAAGGCCACTGTGGTCTTAAATGACCACGTCCTTTCGGCCGAAGGTAGCCATGTCCTGATTCCGTTAGTTTCCCCCCCCCCTCCCGCGCTCGGGGTAATCCCACGACCAGACTGAAGGCACAGAATTATTTAAAATAGAGAATATCAACAGCTGCCTATACCACGAATTCCAGGTGCACGTTCCAGCAAAATGGTGCCACTGGCAAAAAACATATCGGATCGCCATTCGCCAACTAGCACCAGATAACTTACTTGCCAGCCGGAAGCCCAGCCAATAAGTAGGGACCTGCAAAATTCGCGTTATTTTTGGGGACATGTTAAACTTAAAACGCTCATACCTCTGCAGTGTGTTTTCTGACTAACCATACATTATTTTACATCCCCTGATTTGCTCTGCCAATAAATGAATACTTCACAATTGTGTGCCCCAATCATGTGCATCAGTCAGAAAGGGAACGGCTTCACGTCCATGCATGCAGCAGCCAATAGAGAAACGATGCTGGCTCGAATATATACAGTACTATAGAGTTTAGCCTGATGACAAATAAAAACGCAAATTTTGCAGGTCACTACCAATAGAGAATCTTCCGCAGCACGCAATAGTCAATTGTATACAAAGACACCTTCCAGAGCCTCGCGCAGTCAATTAGAGAATAAGTACACCCACATCTAATAAACCATCATTATATTTCGCTTCTGTATACTTGCCTATTCTGAGACAAGACTGAAGGTGTTGCAACGGCCGTCAGAGTGGTTGAACGTATTCTCATTATTATTCGTCAACTAAAAGCAAGAAGAAACACAATCAACTGCACAGTATAAAACGTTCATTGTGCCTGCAAATTACGAGTTACTGTAGCATAAACTTCTTCTGTAGATGAACATAAATAAAGTTTGTAGATGTGCCTTACTTGTTCACTTACAAGAGAATCACTAGTGATGACAATCAATGACAGACAATTTCTGTTACTACAAAGATTCACGAAACAGCTGAGATTTCCGATGATTTCTGGAGTTTCGTTAATTTGCGAGTGTCGCTGAGAAGTTGTTTTTATAACTTGGGCTGACAAACCTGGCATTTGTTTCACATTATAATATGAGGTACGTGCATTTTGCGAATTTTTTTAGTAGCAGACTACAGTGACGGTTGTCCCACCACTTCATTTCACGTACACATCAGAAAACACTGTTACGGTCTATGTCACGTGTTACGAGGGGACCGAGACCCGAGGATACGTTGCACATACCTGGTGGTGGCGCGGTGGTGGGTCACACTGCCTGCTCAAGCGGAGCGCCGAGTGTCATATGTGGCGCAGGGCGAGGCTTCGCCCGGTTGAAGTGTTGCATTTCCCCCTCCTTTCCCCTCTCCAGGAGACTGCTGTTAGCGGCATGGTGGGCGTGACGTCATGAAGAAACGACAATCCAGTTTGATAGAAGCTATTATAATGTTCTGCGACTTTCGAGTGACTACTGGTGCTAAGAAAGACTGATTACAAATGACGCTTTACTGTGGTTCGAGAGAGATGGCACAGTGGCTTTCGCCAGAGTGGAACATTACGTTCCTTAAGTGGGGGATGTGTTATGATAAATTTCATGCCCTTGTTTAGAAATAAAACATTTTATATTGTAAATTTTCCTATATGTGTTAAAATAAGGGAGTATTTGAATGTTAAAATTTTGTGGGTAATATACAGGTTGATTCTAAAATCATGGGACAAACTTTGAAGGGTGGCAGAGCTCACTAAAACAAACAATTATAGTATAGGAATATATGGGCGGAAGTGACGAGTTGAGGCACAAACACAAACATAACACATTACATGCAAAACATTGTTTATTTACAACGTCACCGCTAAATGCCTTTTTATCGAGACTCGATGTGTTCCTATGGGGACATTTGAAAGCCCTTATTTACGAGACTCCGGTTGATTCCATTGAAGACCTCGTCGCTCGACTATCCTGTGCGGCTGCACGCGTGCGTGAAATACCCGGTGTATTTGTAGCAATATTGAGCAATTATTATGAAAATTGCTGTAAAAAGGCATTTAAGGGCGACGTTGTAAATAAACAATGTTTTTTCATGTCATTTGTTATGTTTGTGTTTGTGCCTCAACGCGTCACTTCCGCCCATATATTCATATACAATAATTGTTTTTTTTAGTGAGTTCTACCACCCCTCAAAGTTTGTCCCATGATTTTAGAATCAGAATGTATTAACATATACATGAACATATAACGAAATTTTTATAAACAATTTTTTGACCGTATGGTCGGGAAAACTTTCACAACCCCTTGACGTCTACCGAGACCATGGTGGTGTAGTGGTTATACTACTGGCTTCCCGCCCAGGCAAACGGGGTTCAATTTCCGACGCGGTCGCTCCCGTTGGGAATCGTGCCGGACGATGCCACTGGTTGGCGGGTTTTCTCGGTGATCTCCCACTTTCTCCGCCCTTCACCCTTGCATTCCGGCGCTGCTCCATCCTCAGCTCGCTTCACCCTAGTCGGCTCTCAATGCCTCGATGTTAAGAGTCGCCCAAATATCTTCACTCCACTCTCCACATGTCATCTACCGGCTGTTGTGCCTACTGACGATTGCGTATTTATTGACTCTTCTTCTTGAACTTGAATTTAATCCATTTTAATGGAAAACATCTGATTGTAGGAATGTCTCATGTGTCGGAAGTTTTTCATCACACTGCACTTCATTAAATACGCTTAATTACTCGGGCTAAAATTGTTCATTCGCCAAATGCTGCTTTTATAACGACCTATTTCTTCCCAACTCAGTTGTACTCGATACGGTCCTTTAATTTATTTAGAGTCGTTTAGGACGTAAAAAATAGGGTGTAACAATCATGAAAATTACACCAGAATATAAAGGATTTCACGTACATTTGTACACTCAGCCTGATATAACTGCTCATCCGTTACTAACAGCCACCCTAGGAAGGCGTGAAAGGATATTTATTTCGTTGCATGTTTGTTATTGGCTCAGATCCCTCCAAGAGGCGTCGAAACAAGTCGTGGGCCAATTGCAGTTTAAACACAGGCACGCAAGTGTATGAACTGTAGCTCGTGTCCGAGCGAATCTTCTATATTTACAAGTATATTCGTGTGAATATTTCTGGTTTCCCCTCGTCTTCGGCATCTGCTCGCCCACAATAATTACACATTTTCTGTGGAATATTTATTCTTTAGATGCAGCGTTAAGATTTCCGCCCACGAAGAGCTATGTTCGAGTTTCAGGCTCACGGGCGAAGGAGTTGTAAAGGCTACTCTGTCACGCGCATCAAATTCTCCATCGTCGCTAATACATGCATTGCTGTGAACTGGTGTGCAGGGTTATCGTCGTGACGTGCGTACAGGGACTATATCATTATTGTTGGGAAGTGTGTAGCAATGTTCAACACTGCAAGATCCTATAGCAGTTCCGGTCGTGTACAAGTCATGTTTTAAGATAACATTCTGAGAAAAACGTTTTTAATGATATCGGATGTCTCCAAAATAATATCTCTAGCAAGCACCGTTCCTACCTACTCTAAAGTATGTTTCCCTTTCGTAAGTAAACATTTAAGAAATTCGTTTTAGAAAATACTGCATTTCACACTTGCTACAATGCAGTTCAAGTGCCCGGTAGACAGATTTCTTGGTGTATATTTATGAACACTTACAACCACCTATTAATAAACTCCGTAAATATTTGCTCACACCAGGTGTGACAAATTAGTTCTTACACTTTTTGAATGCGAATAACAGAGGAACGATTAAAACCCTTCTTATAAGAATGCCGTCATTTGGCGCTGTAAGAAAAACGTTCAATTTGTGCCAACGTTAATATCAGTTACAAAGTTCAAAATGTCCGCCATGAGCATCAAGACATAGTTTGCAATGCTGCAGAACCGCACGACAAAGAGTAGCTACGATTTCCATGGGAGTGGATTCACAGGCGGTCACAATCGCGTCTTCGTGGCATCCGATGTACGTGTCTTTGTGGCGTAAACAGTGTTTCTCTCAGATAAAAAACTAATGGCGTTAAATTAAGACCTGGGTGAATACTTAACACATCCTCGTCGGCCTATCCACCTTCCAACAAATGTTTCGTCCAGGAGCAAGCATATGTCTCGACGGTAACGTGGTGGTGCACCGTCCTGCTGGATAAAAAAATCGTCATCTTGGTAAAGTTGGTGAAGAGATGGCACAACGTTTGCCTACAACATGGTATGGTAACTTTCACCGTTCTCCATTCTGCCAAATAATAATGGCCCCCATAAGTCCTTCTGGCAGACATAATGCACCACACTGTTAACCCTTGCAGATTAACTGCTTGCTCTATCACAATGTGAGGATTTCGTAGACCCAGTACACACAGTTGTTGCAGTTGACAGTTCCATTTAATTTGAAGGTTACCTCATCGGACCAAACAATCACGTTATTAGAATGTTCGTTGTCATTCCACATGTTCACAAACAACTCACAAAACTCGACACGCCTATGCGGCTGTCTTTATTCATAGCGTTAAGTAATGTGGGAATGTATAACCTCCCATTCACTTGATTTAAAATACGAAAGACGTTTGATTTACTGACACGAGCTTCATGTGCAACTTACCGTATGGGATTTGAATTCCCGGGGGTATGTGAGAATGCGTGCAGCACAGCCCCCATGCTTCCTTCGTGTGTTGTTGTTCTTTCCCTGCCACACCGTTCTTTCTTCACATCACACACAGTTTATTCCCTCTCAAACTTGTCACGTAATAATTTTAGTGTTACAAGTTACGGTAGCTCACCATATAATTCAGTTCCTCCATCGTATCTGCAGCACAATGATTTTCTCACACTTCCAGTAACACTTTAAAATCCATTTCAATTACCTTTGCTATGCTCGAAAGAAAACTTTGTCACCCCCGCCATTTAATCTACTAATGAAGTGCTGCTGTTTGTGGCTGCAAACCGAACTGATAACAGCAGAATAACTACACGCGCTCGCATACACCCAACGTTGTACTTATAACCAATTATATTGTCTTTAAGAGTTTCTCAGTTAATTACTTACAAAGAGTGTAAACGTTAATTTGGGACAGTCTGTATGTGTCTTTATCATTCAAATAATATATAAATTTTACTACAAGCCTTGGAGTCCAGCAACGATAGATTCCGTTACCTGTAAAATGTCACCTTTCGCTATTTCATCGGCTATGTGATGTCAGCACGACTTTCGAATTTGGTTTACTAGACGCGTCACGATTTAAGCGAGAGATATACCACATGCAGTCGGAGATACCTGCTTGACCAAACCAGTCAATATTATTGGCCCGTACGTTTGTCAACAGGGTCCGTTATTTGTATACCGGTCAAACACGGGATGTTTAATCTTCGCTGTTTACAGCGGCGCAGTCAGCATTGCCGGCAAACATTACATTCCATCTGCTGCTAATTGCTTTGATACCGCAACACGAATTTGTTTCTGAAATTAATGTTTATCCACCCAATACATTTTTTTCCGCCAGTTACTGACTATTTGTTGTTTACTGAGCACTCTTGAAATAAACATCTAAATAT
>NQII01004130.1:46303-62467 GCA_002778355.1 Clitarchus hookeri
TCACCCCTCGGTGGAAGTAATCAGTCTGCTTTTCGAGAGCTGTCAAATTGTAAATAAGTTCTTGCGATTCTGTTATATGATCTCTGATAAATTCTCTGTTCCAACATGTTCCGTGTTTGTTGTGATTAGGTCAATGGTATATATAATCCACTGGAAATTTGAGGGTAGCAAGTTTACTCTTCAGAACCTGAACAATACATGTCTACAGAAAATTCAAAAATTCCAGATTCCAGATATGTATCCAGCAGCCTCTGTAACTCACATACGACCAAAAAAAATTATTATCTGATTGTGAGCATGAAATTACTGAACTAAAAAGTAAGTGAGTGAAGATATTTGGGTGGCTCTTAACAGCTAGGTCTTGACAGCTGATGAGGGTGAAGCGAGGTGAGTATGGAGCAGCGCCGGAATAAAAGGGTTGGGGGGAACGGGAGATCTCCGAGGAAAACCCGCCGACCAGCGGCATCGTCCGGCACGATTCCCACTTGCGAAAACGTATCACGCATCAGCTTGACATTGATAAAGTTTTCTTTACGTGAACGTACACGTGAAACGATCGTGACAGGACTCACTGAAACTCTCCAGTAAAACTAAAGCCGGCTTACGCGAATGTGTTACTTGTAACGTGTTACGTGAAACGTGAAGTTTACTTCCCGGCCTTACCTTCGTCACGAATGACGCCGCGCCCAAAACTGCCTGCAATGTTCGCTTTCCGCTAGATCAGGCTCGGTGGCAGTTGACCTTGAACGTAGCGGGAATCGTAAAAACACGCCCTAGTAACTTCACGTCATGAATGATGATTCTTGCAAACACGGATTTTTTCTTTTCCGCTCGATTTGCAACGGTTTACCCAATTCGATTATTGTGTGTTTGTCTCAGTTAACAGTCTTAACAATCTCACCTTAATGGGGTTAAATAATTTTCAAGAAGGAAGACTTTCAGGATTATTTTAGTTAAAATATTTGCTTCTCAGTTGATCGAGAGCATTGGCCTTTGAAAAAATATAATCACTTCAGGTGTCTGGAATACCTATAGAAATGGCAGCAGCCAATAATGAAAAAATATTCTACACACGAACGTCGTATCAAAAAAATAATCTTCAAAATAAGCGGCAACTGTAATATTGCGTTGGTTTTTAATATGAAGAAAATTAATACTTGAGCAAAAAACGCATTATTATGTTTTTAAAACTGTTTCACAGTGTTAATTAATTGACGAGTTCTTATATGCCATCTAATATTCTGTCAAATTAATCCCCTTTTATTCATTTCGCGTGCTTATTTTCATTCATGCTAGTCGCTCGACGACTCTTGGCGCGCAGCCAATCATATTGCGAGGTGACCAGTGAACTTACTTATCCCATTCCGACTCAGTGTAAACAACTGTGTACAGTACGCAAGTGTAGGTATTTTTTTGTCTGCAATGTACACTTGAATGTTCAGTGACCAATGAACTTACCTATGGGTAAATTATTTGCGTACCGTATTATATGTTTAGGTTATCATTGGTTCAGTAAACTGTAGCCGAACATATACCCTACAGCTCATTGGCTGTGGCAACGAAACAAGTGCTGTGTCGACTTAACTACAGCACGAATCATAAATGTTTCGTTTTCAACCCCTAAAACCGCAAATTGAAGTCGGTCTAAAAGGGTGAAGTCTATGTTGTGTCCCGAACACAACGGAAACTTTTCCGAATGNATGTTGTGTCCCGAACACAACGGAAACTTTTCCGCGCGCCAAGCGGTATCGCTGTTCTTTTATTTGCTCGAAATTAATCAAGTTTCTGTCTTATTGTTTTCCACGCCATTCTGTCTATGTTTCTAGTATGTTGCTGTATTCATAAACTCTTATATGGGTTCTTTTTAGCGTACTTTCCGAAGAATGAATGTGTTTATCTGTGTGTCTGTGCGTGCGTGTTCCCTCCTCCCCAAAAATTGTTGAATGCACGAACTGAATTTCACCAAACTAGATGCATATATTAAACTTGGTAAGGACGCTTAACGTTTATTTAATGTTTTCGCTCACGCTGTCCGCTTACTTTAAAAATGGGGAATTTTAAATTTGGGGTGTTTGTCAATATCTTGGGAACCATTGAACCGATTTAAACCTAATTTTTGTATGTTGGCACTGGGTAATGTAAATATAGAATTTAGAAATGTATGTTGTTGTTAATGCGCCATTTTGTAAGATAGCACTACATGTATAAATAAAACCTTTACATGATATCTTAAAAATTACTTAAATAATTTTTACCAAATTGCAAGTAAATAATAATCTAGTAGTCCATGTAAACATGTGCGAATAAAATTAAATAGACACAAGTTTTCAAAATGGTGCCAACTCTAATATTTTAGTATTATTCTACATATGTAAGTACCATACTGTTAAACCAATTTCGACCACATTTTGTATGCTGAAAGTATTTATTACAAGCGTTATTTGTGCCAACACACATACAATTTTGTACGCCATTTTGTAAGATAGCATCGCACTAATAACGTTTTATGTCGTAACTCGTGAAACAATTGACCGATTACTACCAAATTTGGCAAACAATTATCACTGCATCAGCTGATGTAACCTCGTATGTTTTAAGTAGGTCAGACACTTATGTTCATAATGGCACCTATATAGAAATTTTTACCTTAATATGCTGTATTGTCGAAAAAAAGCAATTAATTGCAACATAACTTTGTATGCTGGCAGTATATATATATATATATATATATATATATATATGTGTGTGTGTGTGTGTGTGTGTGTGTGTGTGTGTATGTGTGTGTATAAGAACCATCAAATCTGTCCAGGCAAGGTCATTTTTTCCCACAATTTTGCAAGCTAGCATCACATGGCAAATTAAAATTTTTATGTCATATCTATAGAGGAATCCAACAGTTTCCCACGAAATAAGGCAAACAAGTAGCACTACGGCAGGCAATGCATATTGAGACGTTTACAGTGGCCGGCCAGATACTTATTTTCAAAATGGCACCCATACAAACATTTTACCTCAATAAGTCATATCTACGAAACCCCGACACAAATTTCACCTTAACTATGCATGCTGGTATTAAATATTATAACCATAACATCCGTCTAAGCTACATCTCTCCGTCAATTTAGTACGATAGCCCCTCATGAAAGTTTTTTTATTAGCCCAGTCAGACCCAGTGTACACAGTTGCGTACATTACGAATTTTTAGGTAATTGTTGATCTGTATTGCACTCTGTGAAGCTCAATTATCAATAAACGTACCTGTTGGTAAATTATTCACAAGCCTTCTTACTGGTTTAGGTCATAATTCGGTCATATAACTGTACCCGAACATGTAGCCTATAGCGTGTTGCCTGTGGCATGGAATCAAGTGTTGTGTAGACTAGAGTACAGAACGAATCATAATATTTTTTGTTTGCAACACATGAAACCGTACATTTAATAGGGTCTGAAAGGGTTAGTGACATATCTCGAGAAACAATGAACCGATTCCTACCAAATTTGGCGAAGAAGAAGTTTTGCTTTGGCATGCCTCATACATTTGTATGTTTTAAATGTTCCAGAGCCTTATTTTCAGAATGGTGGACATAATAACACTTTAGTTTGGTGTGCTATATCTGCGAAATTATGTAACCGATTTTAATTTAACCTTGTATACTTATCTATGACAAGCACCGAATGTGCTAATATAAAACATTTTGAGGTTTCATGCCATATTTCGAGGACCGATCAACTGATTTCCACCTAATTTTTCACCAATTTAGTGCTGCAGTTGGGTATGTAAACTAACATATTTTATGTGCAGCAGTGTTTTTTTGTAAGTGCATAAATATAAAAACTTTATATTACTAGGTTATATCTATTTAACAAATCAACCATGTATTAATATACCGTCATTATAAAACGTTTTCTTGAATTTGGTTAAATTGTTTAAAAGATAAGACAAACTTATCAAAATGTTTATATCGCTGGCATCTAAAAAATCAATGTCATACTGCTGCAGTGAGCCCAGTTCCTCATCTCTGATCCCTACACGCTCGGCATGATACCAGCCATCGCACTGGTCACACTGTACTCCACTAGCATCCCTCCTCCACACCTTCCCACATCCCCTGCACTTGCACCACCCTACCATTTTTTTTCCTACCGGTATTAAAGAAATATCTTACCTAACTAACAAGCTAACCTGAATAATAAAAACTTATATATACTCGCTTATTACTAGTATAACTTTCAAAATAACACAAACACTTGCAACATATGAGAACAACACTGGCCACGTTCACACTAGACAAAGGGCCCTACTCTATCATTATGACTAATTACCACCTAAGTCGCTAAGCTATCTCATTAAATACTACAGTCTACCCTGCGTGTATTTAAACTTACTACTAGGACCTAATTACATGTAAAAAAAACCTATTTAATGTGGAGCGACACAACTTCTCACCCTCCTGTGGAGGCCATATTTTCTTGATACTAAATTATAACGTAAAATTAAACGTCCTCTGTCAGATTTTCAAAAAACTTACTCTTATTAGCCCTTTCATTCGCAGTGTAGATATTTGCCTACATGTAGCAAAGGAAGGTTATACACTGCAGAGTTTAGTGCCCAATTATATTTTATGTGCTGTAACTGATTCGTTACCCATGCTACCGCTCTACGTTATGACTGATCCATATCTCCGACCACTGAACACAATGTCTGCAGCTAATTGGTTGTATTAACGAAACATGTTCTTTGTCAATTGAAATACAGCACGTGCCAAAATGTTTCCAATTTGCAACACCAGAAATATTTAATTGATATAAGAATGAAAGGTCTTAATTAACTCGCGACACAATGGTTTTTGCAGAAATGTAACAGCTATCATTTCTCCTCGCAGGTGCATTTCAGTAGGCATTTTTTCTGTCTAAAGGTTTCTTGAAAAATAAACTACCGAAGAAACACAAAGTTGATGCTCCGCCGTCTCACATCATGTGTATATAATATTACTGTATAATAAAACATAAAATTTACTACCTTCAAATCACGTAAATATACAATAAATATTACGTAGTTTTTCTCCTTAGGTACTGCAGAAACCATTGCTTAGTCATATATCTAAATTCTGATACTGGTAGCACAGCCAGTTTTGTCTATGCTGCTCTCATCTGTTAGCTTATGTCGTGTGAGTTTTCACGTGTATTTGCATGGAATCGATGATAAAGAAGTGATTCAGCTCCTTCAAAAACGATTATTATTATCATCTCAAACGCTTTTCTGGAGTGAAATAACTGCGAATAAACGACGACATCAATAATACAGACCAGGAAACGTAGGCCGGCCTTATAATAAACATTTCACACGTGCTGGTAACGCCATGCGCATTGTGTAACAACGTGACTAAGTGGAAATTTTTAATTTTTATGAGTTCCAACATTGGCAGAATCGTATAAACTGCTTCGCCAAACGAACGAATAACATAAGGTTATACTGTAACACCTTTGAGTCGTTATTTTTTCCTTGTATGCTCCTTGTGACAGGTACGTGGCTGCCTGTTCGCGCAAACTTGCCGTCATGTGACAGTTGGAGGACGCAGCGTCATGAATCGTGGATCGTGGGTGAAGGGGGCGGGGGATTTCATCGTGTAGCCAGAGATGGCGACAGGTTCAAGGTCATCCGCAACAAGCCACGGTCGTGCCTGCTAGGCAACGAATCTTTGGAGCGGCTGCGAAGAACGCCAGTAGCTGTCCACGTCACAGAGTTCTTAAGAATACAGAGGCGAAACAGCCTCTTATTACGGGAACTCGTGCCGCACACCACGCCAGCAAAATGGTGTCACTTGCCAGCGACATGTCGGAACGCCCTACGCCAATCAGCGCCTGGCAACCTAATTGACAGGCGGCAGCCTAGCCAATAGGGAACCTTTCGCAGCACCCAGAAGCTAAATGGACGCAACGCCAGTTCCCAGTGCCTCGCGTAGCCAGTCAGAGAGTGGATATGAGCACATCAAAGGAACCGCTATGCCAGTTCGCCTCTGTGAACATATCTGCTCTGTGCCCGTGTCCTGCCTTCTTCTTTGGCGTGGTGATTTCAGGTGTTAAACCCGGAGAACAGATTTTCATTATGAAGGCGTACTTACCGTGGTAATTTGCAATGGTCTTGCCATGCACTTTCGCAGCGATACAAAAAAAATACAGTTTTCAACCCGGCTCCAAAAACCTATACAGCTTAAAAATTCCTCGACTCGGCTGCAGAGTAAATGTGTACATAGATGCAAAACGGCATGCTGGTTCCTTTAATGCGGGCGTATCAATTCTTTGATTGGCTGCTCGAGGCTCTCGACACGGGTCTTGTGTCTGATTGGCTACTTCATACAGCGAAAGACTCCGTATTGACGGGGTTGCGGCTTGGCAACGGATTGGCCATCTGCGTTCCGACATAATGCTGGCCAGTGACGCCGCTTTGCTGGCGTGTGCGGCACGAGTTCGCAGAATAAGCGGCGGTTTCTTTTATTTTGTAATCCTAAGTATTCCGTGTCTCTAGCTCACCCGCAGATACTTGTGCACTTGTGAAAAGTATATTTAGTTCTTATATTTCGCCTATCCTTCCTCTAAGGGAAAGGTTTGCATTACCACAGACACATTGACAAGTATCCAGCGCTCACCAAACGGGACTGTATAATTTCAACCCTTTCAGAACTTATTCTATTTAGTTTTTTCCGGTGTTGNATCCAGCGCTCACCAAACGGGACTGTATAATTTCAACCCTTTCAGAACTTATTCTATTTAGTTTTTTCCGGTGTTGCAAGTTAAAAGAAAGATCTGTGCTACACTTAAGCCGACAGAGCACTTGTTTTGTTATCACTGCCAATTAGCTATATTGGCTTTGTGTTCGGATATAGGAATGTGAACCACCCGTAACCTAGAACAGTAGCATGGTTTAATAATGAGTAACCCGCAGAGAAGATGATAAGACAACGAGCTTGGAATCTAAAGTAACGAGAATAACTAACCTTCATTGGAAAAATTAGCGGGTAAGTGCAAACAGACCAGTTCTGTAAACGGGCTTCAGGGTAGGAACAATCAATTTAATGTNATCCAGCGCTCACCAAACGGGACTGTATAATTTCAACCCTTTCAGAACTTATTCTATTTAGTTTTTTCCGGTGTTACAAGTTAAAAGAAAAATCTGTGCTACACTTAAGCCGACAGAGCACTTGTTTTGTTATCACTGCCAATTAGCTATATTGGCTTTGTGTTCGGATATAGGAATGTGAACCACCCGTAACCTAGAACAGTAGCATGGTTTAATAATGAGTAACCCGCAGAGAAGATGATAAGACAACGAGCCTGGAATCTAAAGTAACGAGAATAACTAACCTTCACTGGAAAAATTAGCGGGTAAGTGCAAACAGACCAGTTCTGTAAACGGGCTTCAGGGTAGGAACAATCAATTTAATGTNTGGAAAAATTAGCGGGTAAGTGCAAACAGACCAGTTCTGTAAACGGGCTTCAGGGTAGGAACAATCAATTTAATGTACCAGCAAGATACCGTTCTGTAAGGTTATTTATTACAGTTATGTTTGTCGCGGGAACAATCAAAATATTTATGAAGTTGTTCCGTTGAATGAGCTGTCTGCTCTGTAGGACGAGTACAATGCTTTGCTGTAGCAAGTGTATTCATAGTTGCAGACAAAATCACAGACAGAACCACAACAAGCACTTCTGTTGCAGTTACTATCTACGTGAACAATATTTAGACAGTAACTACAACCAACGTGATTGCTGTCCCTATACTAACAGTCTAGACGGGTTGCAGGTACAAGAATTCTGTTCCTACAGCCGTACTTTTCTCTCGGTGCTCCTATGCGCTATGTAGTCCACGCAATTGTGTCCACTGGTCTGAGTGGGTTAAAAACCAAAAACATTGTTACGTGAGTCCTCAGCACCGTACAGGCTGGTTCACCACCGTCCATTTCTCCCATGAAGGCCGAATGTTTGCATCGCCCCAAGATGACGACATCGTCGCCCGGTGGATGAGAAGCGTTGGGCCGCCGACCTGCCGGTCGGATATTTCGCCTGCGAGGCTGACGTCACTCCTGCGTGTTGAGAGAGTCAACGACGTGTGGGACACTGCACGAATTTCCTGGTCATCACCTCATTTTATAGTAATGATTGAGTGATGTGAGNACCTCATTTTATAGTAATGATTGAGTGATGTGAGCGTTTCTAAATATCATAGGTTACTGGTGATATTTCTAGAGATATTTCTAAGTGGCGTGGATTCCTTAACTGCATAAAAAACAATAGATTTATTTTTATCACCATCTCAAAGTAAGCTTCGGGTAGGAACGGCGTTGTTCGCTTCTGAAACCCAAAGCTACAGGAAATAGGGAGACGTTCGGTATTATTTTTTATCTATGTAGTTCAGCTTTGTTTTACGTCATTATGGATCGCGTTTTAGTATATTGAGTTTCTTGGCTTATTCTGCACACGAACAACAGCTGCTTCAGTGCCGTTAGTCAGTGCTGCAAACAGTCCTGCGTGTTTTGCTGAGTAAGCGGCTGCTAGCGACTGTAGTGTATGTTAAAGTCGGAACACAGAGCAGTCAAGTACACAGAGGAGAAATGACGTGGCGGTTCCTTTCTTGTGAGCGTACTATATTCTCTGGTTGACTGCGCGAAGCTCTGGAAACGAGCTTTGTGTCTGAGAGGCTACTTCTGGCTGCGAAATGTCTCCCGCTGGTTGGGCTGCCTGTTGGCAAACAGCTCACCATGAGGTTTACATGAATTGCGGCACTGCCGTCAGTTATACAAAAACATGTATAAGGGAAACAATGCATTTTATTAATGTGTCAGTGGTTTCTTTTTCTTTCAGCTTCGTTTGGCAAAATAAGAAAACTAGAGATCTAGCAATTCCCGTACTCGTCAAGCTGTGAAGCCTATTTTCTACCAGGGAAAACATTGTGCGGTAAAAATAGGTATAGAGTTATAATTTCCAAAGTTTTTTGTACTTTTACAAGAAAAATCCTTGGAAACCCATTTGAAAATAAAATCCTTTGGAAAACTGCAAACGTTTTTCTTGCAAAATCTGCAAAACATATATTTGTAATATTACAAATTATTACATTATATGACAACTTACATTAATAATAAGAGTATATAAAATTATTATTTTTCTTATATAAAACACATGTTATGAATAAATAACAAAAAATTACTAAAAATTTTTTTTAACTTAATTTAAAAAAAATATTTCGACATCACGGGGACTAGAACACACGCCCCTTGTATTATTAGCCCGCAAAGTTAACACCATAATACCAACTTAACTTACGAAATCAAGATTTATTTTTACTTTAAATATATATGCAAATATTTACAAAATATTAAGGAAGTTACTTGACTGAGAATAATACGTTTATTTGATTTTAAGAGTTCTGTGTAGCTAGGAAACATTAACAGTTAGTGAGTAATACGGTCACGGTTTATTAAAATTGTCGTTTTATTATTACTATTTGCGTAGTTTTAAGAGTTTTACGTTATTCAAATTTGCAACACATTTATAAAACCTACATACATTAATTTTTGCACGCAACTACTCTTTACATCACCCATAGTTTTTTCACAAACAGCTATATATACGGTTTCACGTTGTTGAGTGTCCGCCATTTTGCTGAAGCTCGTGGATACGTGTCAGTATAGTACAAACATTTCCTGAGGTCTATTACAAAAACGGTCCTTGTAGTTTCACAAACGAATAGTTTTTCCACGAGAAATATTTGTACCGTTACAAGTATATACAAACAATTTCTCAGTAAAAATTACACATTTTTGTTTACAGTGCGTGTACATACTTGCACACATGCCTTCCATGTAGAGTAGCGCATTATTGATTGCTGAATACTGGCAGGTGTTGTGTATTTGGCCCTACTGGAAACAGTTTCTGGAACCGCCACAGGTACGAGGCGGAAAAGTGGACATAACGCGGGTCACACCGCCAGCCCTCTGCTACACACAGCTACCCCACTCTGGCTCTGTGTGCGCATGTGGCTCGCTAGCTTCTTCTTTGATGCACCGCCCGCTAGAGAGATCGACTGAGAGGAGTGGAGAGATTTAGGCGGCTCTTGGCATTGGGGTTGTGAGAGGCGACGAGGGTGAAACCAGACGTGTATGAAGCGGCGCCGGAATGAAAGGGCGGGGTGAACGGGAGATCCCCGAAATAAAACCCCGCCTTGCCAGCGACATCGTCCGGCACGATTCCTCCGTGCGAAAATCTGGGGAGCGACTCCGTCCGAAATCGACCCCTGTTCGCCTTGGTGGGAGGCGAGAAGTCTGACCACTACACCAGCGCAGCACCCACGGAGAGATTGAGGCACTTTCTGGGGCTCGCCAGCATGTAACTACGAGACGGTACGCGCGCTATCTGGACGTCGTTCCACAGTGGTGAGGCGGAACGATACTAAATGTTCAGAGGAACCTTCCACTTTCATATTGGATCCCTGGTTTTTCCATCTGGTGCATATAAAAAAAACGGAATTTCCAAAAGTACCCATGAACACAACTATCTATCGACCTTACACTGTAGTACAGACAAGACAATAGAATTATGAATTCATAATTCCATTACAAATTTTNAGAGGCGACGAGGGTGAAACCAGACGTGTATGAAGCGGCGCCGGAATGAAAGGGCGGGGTGAACGGGAGATCCCCGAAATAAAACCCCGCCTTGCCAGCGACATCGTCCGGCACGATTCCTCCGTGCGAAAATCTGGGGAGCGACTCCGTCCGAAATCGACCCCTGTTCGCCTTGGTGGGAGGCGAGAAGTCTGACCACTACACCAGCGCAGCACCCACGGAGAGATTGAGGCACTTTCTGGGGCTCGCCAGCATGTAACTACGAGACGGTACGCGCGCTATCTGGACGTCGTTCCACAGTGGTGAGGCGGAACGATACTAAATGTTCAGAGGAACCTTCCACTTTCATATTGGATCCCTGGTTTTTCCATCTGGTGCATATAAAAAAACGGAATTTCCAAAAGTACCCATGAACACAACTATCTATCGACCTTACACTGTAGTACAGACAAGACAATAGAATTATGAATTCATAATTCCATTACAAATTTTTATCTGCAAAAATTATTCAAAATTCAATATTTTGTCATTTATACTCGTTCGTATTCCATTAGTTATTTCTGTACGGCTGTGTACGAAAAATAGCTATTTGGGTGTAGGAGTACTTCGGAATTATTTTTTTTAAAAGCATGAACATGATAGAAAAAATCAATGCTCCGTTACGGTTAGGGAAGGTTCCCTTTAAGAGGAGTGCACAGCTGTGCGCCCAAGGTCAAGAAGCGTGGGAGCTTTACGGGCGACACCAACACGCACGCCAGGTGCCTCATCGTCCCTACGAGCAAGACGTGAGGTGTTTCCATCGTTGTCCTGTACTGTGCAAACTAGCTCTTTAACAGTGGGACTTTATTACACGTGATGAAAGCCCACGTATTAAACTACGCCCGTATTTTTGTACTTTTCTCCTGCCGCTTAGGGAAACTGCAGAGGTAAGCTTTAATAATGCGATATTTAACAATTTTTACAAATTTTTTCTCCGTGAATATATATATAATATGATGAAAGTAAAAACATAAAGGCATAGATAATTGTTTTTTACAGTTTCTTACAAAAAGTCGTATTTCCAGAACATATATTTGTCGAGATACAAAGATAATGTGTCACTATAGACTCCTTTTAAACACTGCAGCAGTATTTGTCCGCTGAACGCACCCAATATTAGTTAAGTGTGGCAGAATAAACTAATTCTCGTTGAAATGCTTTCATTTGAGGACGCACAAACTATACGATTTAACACAGTAGTAGTTTGTTCTTCAATTTGTGCAATACAAGTAACAAGAAAAAATAATCTCTACATTCATGCGACAGGTGTAACACTGCATAGCAGGAAATTGATATCGATCAGTGAAACATTACTAGTGGCAGTTTCAATTAACAAGCTTCAGCAGATCGGCGAATTATACGACTGCACCGGGATCAATGCCCGGGGATGCGCAGCTCACTGTAAATCATAAGTTATCATCATTAATTCAGCGGATTACTTTCACTGAACTATCCAGTAAATTTTATTTGATTCCAATAATGTTCAGTTCATTAATTTCCAACCAAATTTTATTAGGCTGCAACAAATTCTAATTCGGTTAACGGATATGTAATGAAAAATAATGTTAAATTATAAAGTGCCAAGATTCGAACTCCAAATTAAATTGTTTAAGTGATTCATTTTATTATAATTGTTAATGACTGTGTGGAATAAAGTTTACTGCAGCGATAAAAGTTTCAACTCTTTCGCACTTTTCTCAGCTAACATTAAAGCCGGCCAAACACTCTCGTTTTCGAAGACACGAGAGTAATGGAAACATTGGCAAGAAGCACTTCGAATTACTTCGGCATGTTTCTTGTGAGACACTGTAGTGTCATGCCTAACTTTTTTCGCCCTCTGAAAACTGTACAAAAATGTTCCGCCCGTCTGCCTGCCTGTCGTCATTGAAAATATTTTACGTGGAGCACGTAAAATGATGCGGCCGATGACACCTACCTTGCGATGACTTAACAGCGTGGTAAACTGCGCACCAGCTGGGTTGTCTTCAGTGACGATCGTCTGGTGTGTAATCGGGGCGGCGGTGTTGAAATGCGACTGCCTGGCGCGCATGCGCGAGCTGCAGTGCCCAGACCACCTGCCTCGACCAAACAAACATGCAAGACTGAGCTTCATGCTGAGCCGTCTGAGATGCAGTGCTTCGTGAGAGCGCCACATGTTCACCAGTCGACGTTCAACACACGTGTGTTTCCCAACATCGACCCTATACAGTGCTGCAGTTACCCTCCTTTGATTTTTTGCGCATGAGCGAAGCCAAACAAAAGACTATCAAAAGACTTGATTGACCGACTTGGTCAGAAATATTAAATCTAAAGTTATAAATTTGTGGGTGTGGTGACATATTCTAAATATGAAACAGTAAAAATTTAACCAAATCAGTTAAAATAGTGAAAATTGAGCGACTGATAATCAGTGCCTGATAACTAATTAATATGATGGCTGGATTTCACTGGAGAATTCCACTACCATAAGTCACTTGTTACCAGTTCATTGCCTTGATTTTCCAGTCGGCAGTATCTTATCAACTGACTTTCGGTGAATGTTATTTCACTGATTGATATCACTGATTTGGGTTTAGAGTGCAGGGCTCGCCAATGTAAGGAATTATTCGTATAAATAGGGCTGACAATATCTGGATTGGCGGAAAAATGGACGCCTCCTAAGGCGCCGATGGTGGTGATTGCTGCAATGTTGTACAATGTGTCGTCATTACGACCCCTCAGGTGTGAAGTAGGTATTTTATCCTGAAGGATTTGCGGATTAATTTTATGGAACACTTTCAGCGTTATGGAGCAAGTGTTATAAATCATAGTGCAATTGATATGGGAAAATACTAAGCATGAGTGATAACATAAATCATTTCCAAACAAATGTAACGTACTAAATAAATGCACTTACGAGAGACCGCTTTCATATTGTCGGGTGTAAAATTTAAACATCTGGGTTTGTCGCTTTTCTGTGTTTTCAATTTTTTTTTCGCGCGACTGGGAGGCCACCAAACTGAGGAAATATACAGCGGGGTTTGTATTAAAATGTCATGGAAAGCCGCTGTCGTCCACGGGTTCGGTGGTTGACTTTCGTGTCATGTGCACTTTTCGCCCGCGGTAGGAGGCCGTCCTGCCGGAGGAACGTGCGGACAAGGTGAACTGCCGACACCGGGCCATCAACTGAAGTCTCGCAGGATCAGCAGTGGCAGCTGAAGGATATGCGAGGTGACGCGTTCACGAGTTCGGGGAGTCGTTGGCATGCCACGGAAGAGTTCAGATCGTTTCTACGCAGAGCGTGTGTTACGTCCAGGCCCACCTAGCGCCGGATCGATTGACTATTGTTAGACGGCGGAGTGCGGAATTAAGATCCGAGTTCGCAGACACAACTGGTTTAAGTGTGAGCAATGAGACGTGGTGTTATCCCAGCAAGTGGCGATGTTGCTCTCTACTCTGCGGAGCTCTGGATCATCCGAAGGTAGAGAGGGGCTGATGAGATCGTCGGGAGACGTGAACATGCAAAGTAGAGTTCGGTTACATTTAAAATTAAGATATGGACCTTACAGCTAGATAATTAGAAAGATTAAGAAGTTAAGATGATTTTTATGCGGGTTAGCCGAGTAGAAGACTCAGGCATATATTTCAACTGCGATCTGCTGTTAATTGGACATAGCAAACCTGAAGTTGGAGATCTGTGAGTTCTATCAGACGATGATAACATTAAATTTTTCTGAAATTGATTCTTTTGAAAAGCATCGTACACAATATATCTGGTAATTCTTAATGATAATAAGTAACATTGTTTTAATGATCTATATGGCCTCCCTATCCCCCACCCGCCCAATTAGAAGTTAAAGTGTTGCTTAAGATTTGATTATTTAACGTAGTCGTTGGATCAGTTGTAGAACCAACAATAGGCACTTGACTGCTCTGTAGGGGGCGGAGACTAAATAGTTTACGATCCTGGCATTTATCGTGATAGATGAATTAAAAAAATAGTTTGGAATGATGGCCCCTTTTTTTAGTTATTAGTTATTTATTTGAGTTATGACCCCAGCCAAGTGTTTTGCGATGCGGGCTGCAGATAGGGGAATGTTTAGGCGTTTAGACCCGTATCGTGAGAGTATGTCATGGCCCAATACTCAACAGGCAAATTGCTAGGTGGTAACGATATTTAAAGTTCAAATGGTAGTAGTTTTACACTGCGTTAGCTGTGAACACGTGCCTGTAGGGCGTCAAAGTACGTACGCATTTATGCTAATATAGCTGGTCGGTGAATGATCTGGCAGTTCTGAAAAACCATGCCTGAATTTCTTTCTGGCCACGGCCACAGAGAAGGTAACTGCACAGAGGCGAAATGGCGTGGAGGCTCCGTTGATGAAGGCGTTACCATTCTCTGATTGTCCGTGGGAATATCTGGGAACGTGTCTTGCGTGTGAACGGCTACTGCGCGCTGACAAGGTTACCTGTTGTCTGGGCTGCCTGCTGGCGAGTAGGTTAGCAGTGCGTCGGTCGGCGAACGACGCCACGGCGCGTTGCTTGCCAGTGACCCCATTTTGCTGGCGTGTACAGCTCAAGTTCGCGGAATAAGCATTTTTTTCGCCCCTGTATTCGTAGGTACTCTGTGCCATGGCGTATTCTTCCTCTTTACGTAGCCTTGAAATTTACTTTTTCCATTGCCCTTAATATTGTTGTCCGTGCATTTACCATAGGACAAGCGAATCATCTGAAAAATAAACTTATGTTACTAAGGCAACTCCTGGTGCTATGTGTAAATAACAAAAAAAAAAATTCCACTTGCCATTGACACTAATTTATACATATTCATATACATATTTTTTTTTACCAAACCATTAATATTTGGAAATTCCATTTGATGTCCTCTGGAAAATATGTTGTAATTAATCCAGTTGGTTATTTCGGTGAGACATAACAAGCCAGGGAACAGATATTAAGTTTTTTTTAATGTGCTTTATTTATTGTGTACAAAACGTAGAATATTATGTCAGGAACATTTTTTTGCAGCGGTGGCTTTCGCATTTAAAGTAGCACTTAATTCGTTATACACAGTAAGAACTTAAGTTTATGGGCACCTAAAATTATTTTGTCAAAACAAACTTGCCAAAAATTTGGGTAATAAATATGCCGCCATATGAAACTGTTAGTTCGCGGTTTCAACCTATCTAGAATCAGCTTTACACAATCGCGTGCGTAGCGCACAAGAAGGTGATTTTCGACCAGTGCTGTACACTGCAAGGCTCAAGGCATTATCATCTTCCTTGTGGGTAATTCATTCGGAAACCGTGCTACCGTCGTAGCTTACGTGAGATTCGTATTACTGTAGCAGAAAGCAAAGCCTACGGTTCATTGGTTTGGTTATGATAAGTAAGCAAATGCTCTGTCATCTAAACTACAACGGAAACACGAAATTGTCTTTGTTAGAAACCTGGAAACCAGAAATTAAAGTCAGAATGGAAATTTTACAATAAGCACTATGCTTGCTAATCACTGATCAATATTTTTT
>NQII01004130.1:62606-122612 GCA_002778355.1 Clitarchus hookeri
CGCGAGCGAATGGTACATGTGCTGTTGTCGTGGAAGCGGGGTAATTCTGCTGCTTTGTGACGGGAAACCCAATCGCCCGGCACTCGTTTCCCTGGCGTGGCGATACTATCAAGGCTGTCGCTGAGCCAGCAGGCAAAGTTTCCACCCGCACAACGGTTGTTGCGAGCCACACGACAGCACACGCTGCAAGTCTCGCGCAGAATGGGGGAGGGCTTTCGAATGAAAAAAAAAAACAAAGGAAAACAGTTCTGGATAGTAAGAACATTGCGAATTGAGTTTTTTTTTTCCGGGCAGCGTCACTACTGGCAGGAAACGAATATTTCCGCATCGAGTAACGAATACCTGCTTTGTTTGTTTCGCACTGCCGGCTCTCACACACGACTTACGGAGTTCTAGTTCCCCGAACGAGCCATCTCACATTGTGCGCTACAGAGGAACTACACATCATCCCCACTGCTTTTACGTTTTCGTTAGTGGAAGTACTTTATTAAAATCCATTCGGATGCAGTGCAAAAAATGTCGTGCACAACGCACGTTAAGGGTTTTTTTCGCTGGCACTGAAAACCGCTAGTCTCGGTAACCGATGTTCTTACCTGTGCTTACCTTATCCGAAAAGCTTGCTTTGTCTCAGGTTATGTGAGCCGAGCACAAAGCCTATAGCTAGAGGCATGGGAAATTCGAGAGTTCAATGACCTGCAAGCTAGACTCTACAGTCTTATGTACGAATATGCTTATATAAACTGCAAATTGGCTGTCTGCTGTCATAGTGGAAGGCGACTATTGGGCCAGCGCTCCACAGAGGGTGTGAAACACTGCGTGGACCAATGGCTGAAGTTTTATTAACACATATGTTTTGAATTCTAGCTTGTCCCGAAATGAATCCGCGAATTTTTCTGGTCTCTGCCTATAGCTCACAATGACATAAAGGTTTGTTCCAGCCAACAAAATATTGGCTTTTATAGGGCCGAAACATATTTAGCTACCCCAACAAAATATTTTGTTCAGTGAACAAAAATTGAAAAGCAAACAAGTTAACTTCGTTCATCTAGTAAAATACACTTTCGAATTAACAAAATCTGTGAGTTGGGCCAAAATAAATTCAGACAGTCAATAAAATATTCAATTGAATCAACTGTATATATTTGTTTGACCACTCATCTGATTGCCTTTGTTCGAAAATACAGATCGAGAAGTTGTTTGCTATGTTCGTGACAATTAGGATAGTAACAGCGTTTATAAGAGTATTTGATGATGCTTATTAATGCTATGAAAATCCCAATAAAACAAGTTAAACAGAAAATTAAAAAGTAAATCTGCATAACTTGAAATATTTATTTGCGCAGGTCTCCCAGTATTCGAAATGCATGTATTTTAAAACATTTTATCTCATCAGCAGTCACTTTAGCTTAGGTTACATACGGTACAGCTTAGAATCTCATTCGGGCTTCCAAAGTTTTTTTGTATTAACCGAAACTGTTTTATGTGCGAAGAGCCAAACAAATGTTTAGTAGCACTGACCAAATCTTTGTTTGTAGCAACCAAATAATAACGAAATAAATTTATTTAAACAAAAAATAATTTTATTGCACCTAACAAACAATTAATTTGGCTGCGCCAAGCAAATTTGGTTGGATTCAAATAAGTATTTTTCTCAGTGCACTGGCTCTGATAAGTGTGCAAGTGCTCTGTCGGCCAAAAGTACACCACAAAGGGGAAGAATAAGTTACTGATATTACTAATGATTCTACTTTCCTCTGCATGGGTGCGAATAAATATTAATTCAATTATTAAGAGCTTAAATGGCAGGTTGGTCTTGGCATCTCGTTATCAGCAGCATCATTAGAGATGGAACGAGAAGCATAAGAAAAAGTAGTGAAAAAATGGCAAATACACACAAAACCGTATTTGGAAATAGCACCCAATAAGCCTCGTACCATAAGCTAGTGTGCAATCAACTGCATTACGGAGGTTGCATTCAAACCACCAACTTGGGATGAAATCAATCTAATGTTTTTAATGATAGGGTTTACCTACATGACATATTTACAGGGCCATCCTTTTGAGAATAAGTACCTGGCCCACTTAAAACACGTAAGTTTACATGGCCTACCGTAGTGATTCATGTGTAGAAAATTTTGTGGAAATCAGTGGATTTTTCCCTGAAATATGAATTTTATTTCACTATAAGGTCCTATCTTACAAAACTGTCTAAAAAACGGTTATATATACGATGCTTCCAATAGATACTATCGGCATAAAACGTTAAGTTGAATTTGTTTTTATTGTTAAATAGATATGAAAAAACTAAAAAAAAATTACATGGCCGTCATTTAGAAAATCAATGTCTGACCCCACTTAAACCATGTAAGTTTACATGGTCTTCTGTAGCAATAATAAAGTGCAAAATTTGTCGGAAATTAGTTTAAATGTTTCGGAAACATGGCAGTTTTTAATTGTCTCACCTGGCCTTATTTAGCAAAAGGACCGGCAAAAAGAGGATCTCCTTACGCATAATTGATGCTCATAATGAATACTGTTAGTGTATAACGTTTGGTTAGTTATTCCTGAATTATTAAGTAGATACAACATACTTACTTTAATTATTTATATTACCACCATTGAAAAAACGCCTGCCGTACCTAAATAACGATAGCTTACATAACCTACTGAAGCACTACTTGCATGTCAAATTTGGTGGAAATGTGTTGATTGTTCATCGAGATATGGCATTAAACCTCAATTTTTTTATTGTGACTATCTTCATAAATGGAGCACAAAAAGAATATGTATTAGCGCATTCAAGGATCGTCACCGATACAGTCTATAAAGCTAAGTTAAAATCGGTTACATAGTTGTGTATATATTGCACACTAGGATTAAGTGTTATTACAGCTGCCTTTCTGAAAAAAAATATATGACACTCTTAAAATGTTCAAGTTGATATGACCTACCACAGTACAACTAATTCGCAAAATTTGATCTGAATCGTTTCATTGTTTCCAAGATATGACATACAAACTTTTATTATTTCATGTGGAGCTATCTTACAAAATGGTGGATAAATTAATCTCTGTATAGACAAATTTGATGTTTATAATAGATACTGCCATCATATCAATTAAATTTGAAATTTGTTTCGTAGTTTTGTAGATATAACTTACTGAGGTAAAAAGTATAATTCACAGCCATTTTGAAAATAAGTGTCTGACCAACACAAAACACATATATTTACGTGGCCTCCCGTAGTGCTACTTTTTTAGCAAATTTGTTGGGAATCTCTTGGTTTCCTTCGGAGATATTAAATTTACAATTTAGTTTCTTATGAATTTGTTATGTGATACTATTTTACAAAATGGTTGGCAAAAGAGATTTTCTATGAACATATTTGATTGTTATATTATATACTGCCATTATACAATGTTAATTTCGAATGAGTTACATAGTTGATATCGCATACAAAACTAAATTCACTATATTGGAACCATTTTGATAATAAGAGTCTGACAAATATATTAAAACACGCCAGTTGGCATTAGCTGCCACAGTAATGCCTGTTTCCCAAATTTTGTGGGGTTCGGTCAATTGTTTCCCGAAGTATGAATAAAAAATTATATTTATTCGTGTGGTGTTATCTTAGAAAATTANTGGGGTTCGGTCAATTGTTTCCCGAAGTATGAATAAAAAATTATATTTATTCGTGTGGTGTTATCTTAGAAAATTACAGGAAAAAGAGGTTCCATGTAGACATATTTGAGTGTTGATATATATTCTGCCAGCATACAAAGGTTTGTTGGAATTGATTACATGGTTTAAACGATATAGCTTAGTAAGCTTAAATGTGTATAAGGATACCATTTCGATAAAAAGATGCCGACTCACTTAGAACATACCAGACCACATCAACTATCGCAGTACTACTTGTTAGCAAAATTTGGTAGTAATTATTGAATTGTTTCCGGAGGTGACAACAATAATTTATACGTCTGTGGCTATATTACGAAATGGCGAGGAAGAAATGGCTATGTGTTGGCATATATGATGTTGCCATCAGTATACAAAATTTTTTCGAAATTGGTTAAATGGTATGGAAGATATAACCATTAATTGTAAATTTTTAGTGTAGCTGCCNATACAAAATTTTTTCGAAATTGGTTAAATGGTATGGAAGATATAACCATTAATTGTAAATTTTTAGTGTAGCTGCTATTATTATAATAAGTGCTTATCAGTATAAATTGCATTTGTTTATATTGCCTATCATATCATCACTTGCTTGCCAAATTTGGCTAGAATTGGTTGAGTAGGTTTTTAAATATAAATTAAAGGCTTTATTTTGTCATGTGGTGCCATTTTTCAAAATGAAAGAATATCATCAATGTTTATCTCTAAATTCAATNCACCAACTTGGGATGAAATCAATCTAATGTTTTTAATGATAGGGTTTACCTACATGACATATTTACAGGGCCATCATTTTGAGAATAAGTACCTGGTCCACTTAAAACACGTAAGTTTACATGGCCTACCGTAGTGATTCATGTGTAGAAAATTTTGTGGAAATCAGTGGATTTTTCCCTGAAATATGAATTTTATTTCACTATTAGGTCCTATCTTACAAAACTGTCTAAAAAACGGTTATATATACGATGCTTCCAATTGATACTATCGGCATAAAACGTTAAGTTGAATTTGTTTGTATTGTTAAATAGATATGAAAAAACTAAAAAAAAATTACATGGCCGTCATTTAGAAAATCAATGTCTGACCCCACTTAAACCATGTAAGTTTACATGGTCTTCTGTAGCAATAATAAAGTGCAAAATTTGTCGGAAATTAGTTTAAATGTTTCGGAAACATGGCAGTTTTTAATTGTCTCACCTGGCCTTATTTAGCAAAAGGACCGGCAAAAAGAGGATCTCCTTACGCATAATTGATGCTCATAATGAATACTGTTAGTGTATAACGTTTGGTTAGTTATTCCTGAATTATTAAGTAGATACAACATACTTACTTTAATTATTTATATTACCACCATTGAAAAAACGCCTGCCGTACATAAATAACGATAGCTTACATAACCTACTGAAGCACTACTTGCATGTCAAATTTGGTGGAAATGTGTTGATTGTTCATCGAGATATGGCATTAAACCTCCATTTTTTTATTGTGACTATCTTCATAAATGGAGCACAAAAAGAATATGTATTAGCGCATTCAAGGATCGTCACCGATACAGTCTATAAAGCTAAGTTAAAATCGGTTACATAGTTGTGTAGATATTGCACACTAGGCTTAAGTGTTATTACAGCTGCCTTTCTGAAAAAAAAAATATGAAACTCTTAAAATGTTCAAGTTGTTATTTCATGTGGAGCTATCTTACAAAATGGTGGATAAATTAATATCTGTATAGACAAATTTGATGTTTATAAGAGATACTACCATCATATCAATTAAATTTGAAATTTGTTTCGTAGTTTTGTAGATATAACTTACTGAGGTAAAAAGTATAATTCACAGCCATTTTGAAAATAAGTGTCTGACCAACACAAAACACATATATTTACGTGGCCTCCCGTAGTGCTACTTTTTTTAGCAAATTTGTTGGGAATCTCTTGGTTTCCTTCGGAGATATTAAATTTACAATTTAGTTTCTTATGAATTTGTTACGTGATACTATTTTACAAAATGGTTGGCAAAAGAGATTTTCTATGAACATATTTGATTGTTATATTATATACTGCCATTATACAATGTTAATTTCGAATGAGTTACATAGTTGATATCGCATACAAAACTAAATTCACTATATTGGAACCATTTGATAATAAGAGTCTGACAAATATATTAAAACACACCAGTTGGCATTAGCTGCCACAGTAATGCCTGTTTCCCAAATTTTTTGGGGTTCGGTCAATTGTTTCCCGAAGTATGAATAAAAAATTATATTTATTCGTGTGGTGTTATCTTAGAAAATTACAGGAAAAAGAGGTTCCATGTAGACATATTTGAGTGTTGATATATATTCTGCCAGCATACAAAGGTTTGTTGGAATTGATTACATGGTTTAAACGATATAGCTTAGTAAGCTTAAATGTGTATAAGGATACCATTTCGATAAAAAGATGCCGACTCACTTAGAACATACCAGACCACATCAACTATCGCAGTACTACTTGTTAGCAAAATTTGGTAGTAATTATTGAATTGTTTCCGGAGGTGACAACAATAATTTATACGTCTGTGGCTATATTACGAAATGGCGAGGAAGAAATGGCTATGTGTTGGCATATATGATGTTGCCATCAGTATACAAAATTTTTTCGAAATTGGTTAAATGGTATGGAAGATATAACCATTAATTGTAAATTTTTAGTGTAGCTGCCATTATTATAATAAGTGCTTATCAGTATAAATTGCATTTGTTTATATTGCCTATCATAGCATCACTTGCTCGCCAAATTTGGCTAGAATTGGTTGATTAGGTTTTTAAATATAAAGTAAAGGCTTTATTTTGTCATGTGGTGCCATTTTTCAAAATGAAAGAATATCATCAATGTTTATCTCTAAATTCAATNTAAAGGCTTTATTTTGTCATGTGGTGCCATTTTTCAAAATGAAAGAATATCATCAATGTTTATCTCTAAATTCAATGCTTACATGATGCACCGTCAACATACAAAATTTGGTTCTAATCGGTTGAATGAATCCCGAGATATGATATATCACCAAAAATTGTAATACGACCGCCATTTTGAAAATAACCACCAGGCGTGGTTGAAAACAATAAACGTTCGATGTCCTTTCTAAGTACTATATGTATACCGAGTTTGGTAAAATTCGGTTATCGCTTTTAAAAGTTTTTAAGAGGGGTACCCACTAACTTCAAGACACACACAACTACACACACACACACATACACATATACACACAGACAAAAAAGTGCTCCCATACGGCTCTCTTTTCCCTCAGAAAGTAGGCTATAAAAATTTGCAACACCATAAACCATAATATTAAATCAGGCCCAAAAAATTATATGCACCATGTAAACTATGACAATATATTTAATAAGCTAACTAAACATTTTCGTTTCATGACCGGGAAGCCATTTAAGAGGTCACCTAAACGCAAGGCACTTACATGATTTGAATCCAGAAACACGCCATCGATCGAACCCTTTGCCTTAGCGAACTTGGCCAATGAAGTCGTAATGCAAATGTAAACAGTGTNAGAAACACGCCATCGATCGAACCCTTTGCCTTAGCGAACTTGGCCAATGAAGTCGTAATGCAAATGTAAACAGTGTTAAGTTTGCTGACGTTTTTTTCTAATGTGTTGCCTTATCGATAGGGCGAAAACATTTCGAGACAAGATGGAGGCAAAAGTACTGTAGGGTCATCTAGCTTCTTTGATTGGCTAAAAAATGTTCTGGCCCGTGCTAACCGTTTGCACACGAATCACGAAGGTTCAGTGTCGGAGTTACTTAGTCCTGAGTGGCTTGGTCAAAGACGGTCACGGCGCCAGCAGTCAATGGAGGTATAACAACTTGACTCCACACATATATCATAACTTCAGATGACACACGAGGCTATAAAACGCGAAAAGTCACTGGCCCTACTTATCGAACATCTGAAAATAGACAAATCAACTTCTTCAATATTTCAACTTGGAAATAAATAACTACAACACATGTCAAATTGTGCTGTAATTTTAAGAAAGTTGTTGAAGTGAAGGGATTAAATTTATCCTCTGCACGCCATCTTGTACTGCCTGGTGCAATGAATATCAAGAGACAATACAGAATACGGGAATGAGGCAATTAATTTCTTACGCGTTAAACTTGTAAGAGGAAATTGTTTTCCGGCAAATTAAGATCAAGATAGTCTACTTATATTGAATTAACTTTCTAACACCTTAAAACCAAAACGTATTCAATTAATGATTTGCACACGTTTCATACCAGTTACTAGAATTTAACTTTTTCATTTTATTGGAATAAACATAAAATTTATAGACTGAAAATTTTTTATATGTGCTGGATAAACTAAAAAAAAAAATTACTCCTGAAAATTTTATGAGAATGAATGGATGTCAGAAAACACAGTATTGAACTTTCTGGGCGTAGTTAAAGAATGCCTAAAATAAGTGACGTACATTCTTTCCGTGTCATGTTCTAATTTTTTATATCGTTATTTATTAAATTTTTATGTTACTCATTTTACGGGATATCATGTGTACCTGGCACCAACCTTCTGAAGAAAGTGTTTGGAAGATTCAATTACAAAGAAAAGTATTTGTGAAAACGATCTTCAGTGTTTTTATACTGTTATAACTGATTTTATTGAATTATCAAAATAATACTTAAATACNTTTGTGAAAACGATCTTCAGTGTTTTTATACTGTTATAACTGATTTTATTGAATTATCAAAATAATACTTAAATATGTATTACTGAAATGGTATCTTGTGTACATCTTCTCATCTTCTGTTATATAATTTAATTTTGAACATAGGTGTTAATATCTATGGTTGATTTGGAGTTTGTTTAGTTCAAAAGGTGGCGTAACAAAGCATGTTGATACACAGCTTCAAATTTTTCAATCCTCTCTTGACTAAAGAGGTTTGCTAGCACACATCAGCCCGGGNCTCTCTTGACCAAAGAGGTTTGCTAGCACACATCAGCCCGGGGAGTGGTATGTTTGCAGGAAGGACTGTATCTTTGACTACGCAGCGAGTCCCCGCGGCTCGTAGTAGCTACGCCCACAACGCATGCCTGCACTCCAAGTAGCCTACACACCCCGGCGGAGATCCGGTACAGTTCGTACTGGAAACATCGGGTTCTACCACGGCCTTCTTTAGTGAGAGGCCGGAGTGTTAAACGGGAGATCCCCAAGAAAACCTACCGACCGGCAGCATCATCTGGCACTATTCCCACATGCGAAAATCCGGGAGTGACCCGGCCGGAGATTGAACCTTTTAGCTACCGTGACCCCCGCATGTAACAATAGCTTAGGAACTTTTACAGCGTATGAAAGAGTTGACGGTGTTGAAAATTCCCTTCCGGAATAAAATATGTTTATTCTGTAAAAGATTTTGTTTATATACAAAGTGTAGTAATTATTTGCAAATTATGNCGGCACCATTCCCACATGCGAAAATCCGGGAGTGACCCGGCCGGAGATTGAACCATGTTCGACTTGGTGGGAGGCGAGCTGGCTAACCTTTTAGCTACCGTGACCCCCGCATGTAAAAATAGCTTAGGAACTTTTACAGCGTATGAAAGAGTTGACGGTGTTGAAAATTCCCTTCCGGAATAAAATATGTTTATTCTGTAAAAGATTTTGTTTATATACAAAGTGTAGTAATTATTTGCAAATTATGGAGTCTAATTAATTATTAATATAGCTGCTTTAAGAAAAATTAATTTAATACTGTCACAGAAAAAAATACGTTTTAAAAACTGATGGCCCAGGTTTTTAACAATAAACGCTGGAATAAAATGTCGTAATCAGCCACAACTACGATGCAACTTTAACGACACACACAAACACATATATATATATATATGTGTGTTCTCATAACCATAAAATATAGAAGACAGAAAGAGAATATTTGTTGAACTATTCTCGNATATATATATATATGTGTGTTCTCATAACCATAAAATATAGAAGACAGAAAGAGAATATTTGTTGAACTATTCTCGTGAAGCAATGACAACGTTCCTACTGCCAATCGTTGGCCATAACAATTATTTAATTCTGATATTGCTCATCAGTTCCTTAATATAAGAATTAATGCTACGCTATAGTCGGTAGGTATTGAACTCACAATCGGAGTATTAGAACACTGGCATAAAGAAGGACTTGCAGGAAATTCAGAGTCAAATAAAAAAATCATTGAATAGTTTTTTTTATTACATAAACACTGGGTAGGTACTCTCTCCCAAATAAACGCTCGCAAAGAAAAAAAGTTGTACGGTTTATAAAAATTGATGTCTAATCTGAATCTTGGAGAATCCTACGTTTATGATGTGGCGTGGATATACAGAAAAAAGACTTATCTTTGGGGGTCACTATTTTTCGCGAAAAGATTAACGTGAAGATTGGACTTCAATATCCTATGTGCCCACTTGCAGTTATCATTTATCTATTGGCCGCTTGTCTTACAGTCTATGAAATGAGTGAGCCAATCAGAATTTAGTTTCTTCCATACTGACTATCCGTGATTTGCGGGCAGACAGATGACGCGTAACAATTCAAATGATCCGATTACGAAAGTGGTTCTGAACTAATGTGTTTTGGAACACAATTTGTCCCGAAACCTTGTCGCGAAAAACAAGCGTCCCTACTCGTCAGCGTTTTTATCCCATTCAAACCCAGTATACACTAATGTGCACATTATGCACGTTTAGGTAATATTTGATCCTACGTCACACTGTGAAGCTAAATGTCCAATGATATTACAAGTGGGCAAATTATTCGCTAACCGTTTTAACTGCTCTAGGTCATATTTGGTTCATATAAATGTAGCCGAACATATAGCCTACAGCTGTGACAGCGAAATAAGTGTTGTGCCGACTTAAGTACAGCGCGCATCGTAAAATGTATTGTTTGCAACACTTGAAACCTTAAATTAAAGTGGGTCTAAAAGGGTTAACCAGTGAACCTATAAAATCAACTGTAAAATTTTATAAAAGTTATAAAATCGTGTTTAAAAGCAAAAATTTGATTATCTGCCATAGCATCTTGAATTGTCCTGCTTAATGAATATGCAGAGATGATGAAGCATACAGGAAGGAAGTGATGAATTTTAATTGCGTAGCGATCCTACTACTTGGTGAGGACTATCAGGCCCTCTGTTGTAAATATAAACAATGCACTTGGTGCTCTAAAGGAAGACGTCCTCATCCGCAGATGATGCAAGTCGACTCACGGGCGATGTCCTCTTCTGCGGCATGGCTTAAACTCTAGTCAAAGCCGCAGAAAAAAAATTTCAAAACTTAAGGGTGGAGTCTTGCCTGCTTAGCCACTTTCCCTGTTCTCTGCGCGAATCTTTCTGAAGAGGAGAAACTGTAATTTCTGTGGACGTCTGAAATGTACACAAGAACAATATTTTATCACATGGCCGATGTTGTTCCCAAGTGCAACTCCGCAACGACAGGTTTCACCGTCACACGAAAGATATAGCTGAGTAAATACAGCTTCACAACAGAGTAAAAACTTTGTGTATGTTTTACAACAATTGTTCGGAAATTTATTGTGAAAGTCTTTCCTGAAACTCTACAAGTGAAATATTGCATCTTTAAAACACACTGTTTTATGAAAACTGCAAAACGGTTTTTATGTAGCTCCACGTTTACAATATAATTGAAAACTGAAGTAATTGCTTGTTAAAATTAGAAATTAGTTTTACGCATTCCACATCAACTTTTCGAGAAAAAAACGTGCTCTAATTCACTTGTACTTTTACAAAACTAATTTTGGCAACTAGCTTCTAAAGAATTATTTGTGAAAATGCAGGACATTTTACAGTGAATCTATAGCTAGGGCCACCTTTTTTTCGCGATAAGATTTAGGCAAGACTTCAATATTCTACGTGCACAATTGCAGCCTTCATTTGACTACTGGCCGCTTGCCTTTGTGTGGAGAGAGTCTATTACATGAGTGAGCCAATCAGAATTAATTTTCTCCGATACTGACCGTCCGTGTTTCGCGTAGTAATTTCAATGATCCAATAACACAAAATTGGCTCTGAACTAAAGTGTTTTGGAACGCAGCTTGCCCCAAAAACTTTTCACGAACCCCCCCTCCTCCCTCTATTAGTGCCGTCATGCCAACTACATGTTCACCAAAAATTCCGATTTAAACTCCTGAGACGAAATATAGAAGATTAATTTAAATTTGATAGATATTGTAGAGCGGAATAACTTTAATTGCTAAACTATTCACGAAAACGTGTGTTTTTGTGCTACAGGGCACTGTTATTTGGCGAGGAAAAATTCCTGAAGGGGTGGCAGGGAAATGCTTGGGTCTACATTATATTCAAGTTTTGTTTAACCCACAACAACGAAAAAATGCCTTCATTAGCACATTTCTTTAAATGCCTTATTTATCCACCGCATGTTCAAAGTTAAGAACGGATATTTGCAGAGACGTCAGGATGAGAAATTTGCAAACACACGTTTGAAAATTAGAAGAAAATAAACTGTACCATATGGAACCGACACCTAATGATTGATTAAGCATTGCCCAAGCTACTTACCGGTAGGCTCAATAAATAGAGTACTACTAGTATTTAAGAGTGCTTTATTACTATATATATATATTATATATATATATATATACAGTACTCTAAAATTAATTTAACCTGGAAGATTATATCATACTCCTCGAAATACCGTTTCATGCACATTACATATGCACACAAAATTAAAATTTTACTGCTTTTAGCACATAAAAACCCTTTTGGTTGAGCTAAACGTTTCCTTATTATCAACCATTTTTTTAAATTTAAAATACAGTTTCCTGTGTGAAAAATCGTGGTGTTATTTCACTGCCAGTTATTTCATTTCCATGGACTAGTTGACATTATTTGTTTTTCCAAACATCATCGAAATCGTGATATTTATTGGTCTTTGTGTACCTTTTTACTTTTAGGGAATCGGCGTCATATGTTATTTTAATAAGATGAATGGTATTTAAAATAATGATAGAATAACGATATTTGGCCGCCCAACGCCCCAAAACTAGAGGCTGTACTGCATCGTTCCCTTAAAAATGTTACTCCAGTTAGCACTTTTTTGTTACCCAGATCAGTTTTTGGTGCAGTTTCCAATCATAGTTTAAAACTATAAAGAAAACACTTGTATGTTAGCTTCCAAGTTAGAGTCTCTCCACAATGTCTGTAGCGACTGATGTTTAATGCGGTTATATGCTTTAAGGCTGTTCACGGTAAAGTGAGCACTTTTGACGCCACTAGTTACTTTTCCCTTTCAACCATTTGTTATCCTTTAACAAACATTTTAAATAAATAATACCAGGAAATTAATAAACACAGTAACAAGGTCAGTACAACGAGGAGGTAATGTTGTCACAAAAGTACTTAATGTTGCAGTATCATTAATAACTGAACATTATATGACATTAAAAGCAACTTTAGTTGCTGACGGCTCGCAGATAACAAAACATTAATGCCGTAGTAACATTAATACTGCTGCCGTATAATTATATGTTTTCTGTGTGTGTGAACAAACGGGTAAACTAAAAAAATAGTTAGAATCTTTTTTAATTTAAGGTCATTTTTAAGACTGTTGACACGTGGCGGTTGACAATTTTGCTCGAAAACTGAAGGCGTTTTTTCTAGTACTGTTATAGTTGGTATTTCCTTAGCCGACGATTGCTTCTCTTAAGAAGTTTAAATCAATACTTGGTGATTTTTAACGTGTTATTTGTGTACTTCATTAAGGATTATCCAGCATGCAAATATACAGAAGAAGAACACCTTGACAACTGAAAAGAAAAAAAAAGTATTATTTTGGCGATCGTGACTTCATGAGCTAATTTGTGTATCAATTTCAGAGAAAAGATACTTCCAGGCAAAGTAAAGAGTAATATTAATTACCTCTCAGCGTTGTGCCAAAACGTACTTTAATGCGACCACATTCGNATGAGAAATTTGCAAACACACGTTTGAAAATTAGAAGAAAATAAACTGTACCATATGGAACCGACACCTAATGATCGATTAAGCATTGCCCAAGCTACTTACCGGTAGGCTCAATAAATAGAGTACTACTAGTATTTAAGAGTGCTTTATTACTATATATATATATATTATATATATACACAGTACTCTAAAATTAATTTAACCTGGAAGATTATAGCATACTCCTCGAAATACCGTTTCATGCACATTACATATGCACACAAAATTAAAATTTTACTGCTTTTAGCACATAAAAACCCTTTTGGTTGAGCTAAACGTTTCCTTATTATCAACAATTTTTTAAATTTTAAAAACAGTTTCCTGTGTGAAAAATCGTGGCGTTATTTCACTGCCAGTTATTTCATTTCCATGGACTAGTTGACATTTTTTGTTTTTCCAAACATCATCGAAATCGTGATATTTATTGGTGTTTGTGTACCTTTTTACTTTTAGGGAATCGGCGTCATATGTTATTTTAATAAGATGAATGGTATTTAAAATAGTGATAGAATAACGATATTTGGCCGCCCAACGCCCCAAAACTAGAGGCTGTACTGCATCGTTCCCTTAAAAATGTTACTCCAGTTAGCACTTTTTTGTTACCCAGATCAGTTTTTGGTGCAGTTTCCAATCGTAGTTTAAAACTATAAAGAAAACACTTGTATGTTAGCTTCCAAGTTAGAGTCTCTCCACAATGTCTGTAGCGACTGATGTTTAATGCGGTAATATGCTCTAAGGCTGTTCACGGTAAAGTGAGCACTTTTGACGCCACTAGTTACTTTACCCTTTCAACCATTTGTTATCCTTTAACAAACATTTTAAATAAATAATACCAGGAAATTAATAAACACAGTAACAAGGTCAGTACAACGAGGAGGTAATGTTGTCACAAAAGTACTTAATGTTGCAGTATCATTAATAACTGAACATTATATGACATTAAAAGCGACTTTAGTTGCTGACGGCTCGCAGATAACAAAACATTAATGCCGTAGTAACATTAATACTGCTGCCGTATAATTATATGTTTTCTGTGTGTGTGAACAAACGGGTAAACTAAAAAAATAGTTAGAATCTTTTTTAATTTAATGTCATTTTTAAGACTGTTGACACGTGGCGGTTGACAATTTTGCTCGAAAACTGAAGGCGTTTTTTCTAGTACTGTTATAGTTGGTATTTCCTTAGCCGACGATTGCTTCTCTTAAGAAGTTTAAATCTATACTTGGTGATTTTTAACGTGTCATTTGAGTACTTCATTAAGGATTATCCAGCATGCAAATATACAGAAGAAGAACACCTTGACAACTGAAAAGAAAAAAAAAGTATTATTTTGGCGATCGTGACTTCATGAGCTAATTTGTGTATCAATTTCAGGGAAAAGATATTTCCAGGCAAAGTAAAGAGTAATATTAATTACCTCTCAGCGTTGTGCCAAAACGTACTTTAATGCGACCACATTCGGATAATTATTTCATGTTTGGAGTAAAGTTGTGAGAAAGTTACCTCGTTTGCTAAATATACCGATATGTACTCAAGCTGCGTTACAGCGGCAGTGAGGGGTAATTAATATTAACAACGTTCTCTGCGTTGTGTTGACGGCAAACGCTTTCAAAGCAGACTTCAAGCAAACAGCATATCGTCAACCCCTCTGAGCATCTCATTTATTCCAGTACAACACATCGTCTGACAACGATTTGGCGAACGGATTAAACTGTTAATTTTGTTAAAACAATAGCAAAATTCGCAAGATAGCAATCCCAAATGTATTCCGCTTTGAACAAATATTTATAACATAAAAATATGGGCCAGTGTCAAAGAAAAACATTCGGTTAAGATAGCAAAATCTTGCCATAGGCAAACAATTTTCTGTTCCTTCCGCCCTGTACATTCTAATATAGTTTTGGATATGGCTTGGTGTAGCTCACGTCAGACTGGAGTATTATTCTTAAATTAATCACATTACTTATATTCCAGTGGTGTAAAGGTTGTAGTCTTTCTCTGTTGTTTTAGGGTTCACCAAAAAATAAAACTTCTGCGAAATATATATTGCGCCAAGAAAGCTGAGAAACCCGAGAATTAATTGGTCTTCTAATTTCTAGTAAACTTACTCTAATATAAAATTTTAAAATGTAGTATTTATTCAGTAGGATACACAGAATATATACGTTGACAAAGGCGAAATTGCGTGGTGGTTCCTTTGATACCGAAGTGGCCATTTGCTGATTTGCGAGGCTGTGGAAGCGAGCTTTGTGTCTGCTTGGCTACTGCGTGCTTCGAAAGTGTTCCTATTGGCTAGGCTGCTGGTTGGAAAGCATGCTAGTAGGCGCTGATTGGCGAACGGCGTCCCGGCACGTCTCTTGGTAAGTGACGTTATTCTGCTGCAGTGTGTGGCTGGAATTCGCAGAACCAGCTGCCATTTCAACTCTGTATTCTTAAGTACTATGTGGCATAACGTGAGAAAATAAGTGCACACTAATTAAATTGGTATAAGCCATTTGAATAAATTTTGCAAAATAATATAGTAGTGGAAAAATCGCACAAAAATGCCCTGATTGTTTTGTTACAAATGTTATGAGTCCAAGTCACAAGAAGATAGAAAGAGATTTCTGGAACTATCGTTGAAGCAATTATTGACGAAGTTCCCGCACACACAGCGCGGAGTAACACCTACTGAGGTGAGACACTTCGGCAAACGTCATCTTTGAAATATGTGACATGGAATGACATTTCAAGATACAGCAACGCCGGAGTGCAAAACCGAGGTGGGAAATCCACCGCCTGACGGAAGTGTCCACCACGTTTACTACAGGCAGAAGTCTAGCGTTGTCCTGCCAGGGTTTGGAAGCCACCACAGCGGCGTTCATATCTGCGTGGCTTTCTCCTGAACGCAAATTGGCGGCTACTCGTGCCGGCCCTGCCACGACATCACGTCCCCAACCATGTCAAGGCTCCGACCTAACTGGCGCTTTAACTGCGCTGCAGAGTGTTTGAATTACTCGTTTTTCCACGATACTATTAAACGTGTGTCCAATGTGCTGATCTACGAAAAGATGATACACTTCAGAAGACGGTTGTTTAGTGCTTTCAACACGCCACGCGCATTATAGACATTATTTTTTGAGTACTCCAAAATGGCAACAAAAAAAATTTTTTCAAACCGTTGTTTTTCAAAATATACGCCTCACATCCATTCAAAACCACTCAAGGCTCAGCGTTGAACCTTCCTACTGACTTTTTATCAATAAAATAATAGGTTCTCCGCTGAAAGTCCCATAGGTACAAGCAGTTTGGCGAGAACCCTGCATGTCAGTTCAGAGCCTTGCGCTTGGCGGCGATGGGACAGTATCGCCCTTATCGCTTCCGCAATTCTCGGCCTCAAAAGCTGCAAAAGCTCTAGGTTGTCGGGCGCCTTAACGGCAGACCCTGCCACAGAGCGCTTAAGAATACAGAGGATAAAAAGCTGCCTAAGCGGTCTTTCCACTAGCGCGTGTTTGTGCGAGGACGATGACGTCACCTGCTCGTGGGTACTCCGAGACTACGCCCATCTTACCATGAGCTGGTCATTTCCATTAACAAGTAAAAATATCGACTACTCGGCTGTTTGAGAAAGCACGCTCATGGTCGTAGTGAAGGAGCGTCTTTGTCGCGTACCGATGTCCGAAGTACTGTTGTGGGAATACCCACGCTTTCTTCCCACTCCGAACACAGATTACTCGGTCGGCCTCTGTGATGCCCACGAACACGGACACAGAGGATCGCCCTGAACTTGCTCGACAAACACCAAGCAAGGGTTTCCGACAGTCCGCTGTTTGACACACTCCCCAACTGTGACGTCGGGTATGACGTCATGCTCGCCGATCACGAGGTCGTGGAAAACTACGTTAACCCACTCGCCGAAATGGCGTGGCAGTCCCTGCCACGCCGTTTCGCCTCTGAGTACTTATCTTCTCTGTTGTAGTGGAGTGGAGAGATTTGGGTGGCTCTTAACGAGGTCTTGGGAGCCGTTGAGAGTAAATCCAGGTAAGTATGGAGCAATGCCGGAATGAAAAAAAGGATAGGCCGGATATCCCCGAGAAAACTCGCCGACCAGAGGCATCTCCTGGCACGATTTCTACATGCGAAAATCCGGGAGTGACCACGCCGGGAATCTAATACGGTTCGCCTAGTGGGAGGCGAGTAGTCTAACCACTACACCACCGCGGCTCCTACTCTGTTTTAGGGTGGTGGCTCCATGCAAGTGTTCTGAACCTCAGCTTGAATAAGTACAAGGTGGTTGGTAGTAAGCTGTATTAAAGAAGTTATGTCACCATCGACTGTGTGACAACGTGTGCCTTGAATTCGAGTGGTAAAGAAAAGGCGGTTCACGTTAAATCAGGGACGTTTACGCAAGAAAGATTACGATAATAGTATTTTCAGATGGACGGTTATGACTCGGTGCTCACAAGATTTCATGCCAGAGGTCGGTTCGNCCCCCCCCCCCAAATTAATTACTTTACACAGCCGTGCCACTTTCAACTGAACGCTCCCGCAACGGAACGCGAAGAGTGATAACGTCACGACCGCATCTCGTGCTCTCTTGGAAGTGTTCGGGTCGAGACGTGAACCTTTCCTTTCGGGGCGCACGAATGGATCATCGTCTCCCGCGAAGTCCGATTAAGCGTCCGCCTCGTCTAACCTTTCCTTTCGTCGGCAGCCGAGCGTGCGGTCGCCGTGCTGCTTGTCCCCGGGGCCAGCGAAATGTCAGAGGTGCGCCGCCTCCGTGCGCGTCTGGACGCAGGCACAGAGTAGTCAACAATACAGAGACGAAGCAGCTGCTTAAACTGCGAACTCCAGCCGCACACGACAGCAAAATAGCGACACTGTCCAGCAAAATGTTGAAACGCAACTTGCCAAATAAGCGCCTGGTAGCTCTCTTGCCCGACAGGAGCCCGCTGCATGGGGCAGATAATCAGACACGAGGCCCTTCCCCAGATCCTCGAGCAGCCAATCAGAAAAAGGGTACGCCCACATAAAAATAACCGCCAAGCCCTTTCGTCAATCAGCGCCTTGTACCTTACTCACAAGCTGGCAGCCAAGCCAATAGTGAATCACTTAGCAGCATGCGGTAGCCAATCAGACATTAGGCCCGTCCCCAGGTCCTCGCACAGCCAATCATTAAATGGGTACGGCCACTTCAGAGGAACCACCATGCCATTTCGTCTCTCTGTATTTATCTACTCTATAGTTCGGGCTTAGAATACAATGCCTTTCGGAATTATGTGAGGAACATCACCAACAGTTGGTGAATTTTTTCCGCCTTCTGGCCTATAATAAACGCAGGACAGCAAAACAAGTGCGTCTTGAGGTCTTGGCGAGTGGGAATAAAAAAACTAAGTTAAATAGTACTCCTGATGTGTATAAAGATGACTCACTTCTAGCCTGTAAACAAAGCTGCCGGGTTTTCGCAAAAATATTACGCAAATTGTTGTAGGCCCTGCTCCAAAGAAAATTATTTCAGATACAATTTCGTGAACGGATTATTCTAATTGGTACGCTTTCTACTCACGAACGTTCGCTGGTCACAGAAAAATGTAATATTTTTTGTTTGTACGAAATGCTGTCCAAACTGTAGGCATTACTAGCAATGCTAATACTTAGCAAAATAAATTGTGATGCCATGTTTTTTACACAATTACCGTACAAATAATAAAAACAAACTCACCGAAATCAGACAACTCACATTAAAATTAGCTACCATGTGTCACTTCAAGAAATATTTTACATGAAGCTATTAAATGTTTATAAAAATTTCTAAAAAATGGTTTAGAATGATGAAGTTTTTACATACTTTATATTTGTAGCATTCTTTAAATTTGTTAAAGTAGAATTTGTTAAGCATACCTCTAAATGAATTTACACATGATCTTTCAACATTGCTGTTAAGTTTTTTTTAATGTTTTCATTGATTTTATTTTACGTACCATAAACACTGAAAATTTTATTTTGACATTTTATTATGAAAAACTTATGTAATCTAAAAACTTTTATGTGAGAAATTAGTAGTCTACATATAAGTAATGTCTGCAAGTTGAACGATGTTTCGTACGAATATAAAACAATGCATTCTTTGATAACCACTCTTAATCCTCATTGCCAAATCACATAAGAAGATATCTTCTCTTTGAGACAGGTGGAAAATAACCAGGCAACCTGTTTTTTGATAAATTATTTACGGGTGGGCTAAACCTCAATATCATATGCGCACACATGCAGTCTTTATTTTACTATTGGCTGTTTTATTTTGCGTGGGAAGTGGATTAGAGTAAAGAGATTTCAGCTGCTCTTAACAACGAGGTCTTGAGAGCCGATGAGTGTAAAATCATGTGAAAAAAGGGCGGCGCCGGAATTCCAGGGCGGGGAAACGGGAGATTCCCGAGAAAACTCACCGACATGCGGCATTGTCCGGTATGATTCCCAAATACGAAAATTTTGGAGTGACCCGGCTGGTCATTGAACCTGGTTTGCCTGGTGGAAGGGGAGCAGTCTAACCGCTCAGCCGCCGCGGCCCCTTTTGCATGACGATATACTCACCGTCCGTGATTCGCGGGCAATCAAGTAGGTCGCGTAACAATTCAAATGATCCAATCACGAAAGTGGTTCTGAACTAAAGTGTTTCGGAACACAATTTGTTCTGAAATCTTTTCGTGAAAAACAGGTACCTACTCCTTCAAAAAACCAAACGAAAGTTGCAAGTTTGCATGTAGGATACCGAAGTCTAGCCACAGCTCCTATATCTTCTAGAAAAAAAACTGGGAGCATCTTCTATAAATGTGTGTAAGCCTCAAAGTTTTAACAAGTTTAGAAATTACACGTATCTGTTTCTTTGCCTGGTAAACAATTGTGCTTGGAGAGGACGTCGATTTGTTCCTTGCGTCATAGGTAGATACACCCGATTTTTGTGAAAGGATTTCACGACCAGTTGAGTTTCATAACTTTTTAGCTCAGATTCACATACGTGATTGAATGATCGAGGTATTTCGCTTTTTTTTTTTTTGTGTCTGCCCGCGAATCACAAACGTACAGTATTGGTGAAACCTAATTGTGATGGGACAATCAAGCAAGGAAATGTCTGCTCACAGAGACGTGACGCCAATAAGCAAAATAAAACTGCTGGTACGCCCGTATTGTATTGAAATCCATGCGCGGCCATCTTTTCGTGGAATTCAGGTGTCCCTATTGTCATAGGCACCACATTAACACAGAGTAAATAAATACATCGAGACGAAATGCCGTCGCAGTTCTTTGATACGGGCGTACTCATTCTCTGGTTGGTTATGTGTGGTTCTGGGGAATGGCCTTGTGTCTGGTTGGTTACCGTGTGCTGCTATATTTACCCTATTGGCTGGACTCCTGGCTGGCAAGTTAATCACCAGGAGCTTATTGGCGAATGGCGTACCGACATGTTGCCGGCTAGTAACACCATTTTAGCTGCTATTTAACCTCTGAATTATAATTAAATCTGTGATAGAGCTCCCACCAAGACGAACCGGGTTCCGTTCCCAGCGGGGTCTCCCCCGGATTTTTGCTGCCACTGTTCCGCGGGTTTTCTCGTGGATCTCCCGTTTCCCCGCCCTTGCATTTCGGTGCCGCTCCATTCTCACATCATTTCTCTCTCATCGACTCTCAAGACCTCGTTGTTAAGAGCCGCCCAAATCTCACTTTGCGACAGAGCGTTCTTTTGATACTTGTAAAGTTACGAACTTAAACTTTGTTTTTGCAACGCATAAAATAAAATTATATATATATATGTGTGTGAGTAAAGGAGCTAACTGGAACTGTGAAGATATAGTTTTCCATGTTATTTCTAATTATTAAAATTGCTAAGGTGAGAAGCCAGTTTATATTAACCTGCATTCAAATAACCTACTGCAATAACCTCACTGTATTCGCGTCTATTTGCAACCCACTTACAGTATACCAACCACTCGTTAAAATTTTATAATGAACATTGCTGTATTTGCTATGTCGTGCTGAGAGTTATAGAGAGAAACATTTTCTGAATGCAAAAAATTAAGGAGACCAGGCCTTAATAAGAGGCACTCTTTATTAATTTTTTCATTATCTTTTTATTGCAAGAAATTAAATATTTACATTGGAAATTTTTTTTCTCTACATTCAGTCTGGTTAACTGCGCTCTTCTCTGAGAGCAGTTACGAATATTTAATAACACTTGCAAAATAAGCTGACCTACGGAACACCGTGTATGAATTTATATTACCAACTTTGCTCGCAGAGATGAAATGAATTAACGTTTGGATTAAATATGCACTTCGAATTGCCAGTTTACGCAACTTAATGAAGTTGGTCTTGTGTTTACGCTGATATTTCCAGAGAAAATAATTGGAGTTTGACCAGCGTTACTGAAGATGTGTTTAAAACAAGTGTGCAAAAAGATATAAAAAGGACGTAAGGCTTTTGGGTTCGTGTAAATTAAAAATAGTTTCTTCTAAAACTCAACCCGAAATTAATAGAAATAAGAAATCTAAATTTACTATTAATAACATACCAGTAGCATTAAAACGTTAACATTAGGGGCGTAAAACATAACATTTTATGAACGAATATTTCTAGCATCTATATAAAGAGCAATGTTTTACGGTTTGTTTTACTATAAAATTTGCCTAGTAATAATCGGTGGTGTTTCAGTTTCCCGCTATATTTTTATAACTTCACATAACATATATTTTTACGTGGCCAACCAAAGACCGGACAAAATTTCTTATCGCCCCGCGCCTGTAACCTTTGTGGGTAATGAGGGTATGAGAGTACTTCTTTACTTTTCTTGGCAATATCCTTTTTTTATTTTGGCTTTTGGCTTGCTATCGGGACCACGTAATTTTTCCGCCGTTTTAATTTATTTTCTTATTATGTTACGTCTACATTCAAATGGTCTGCAGTAGCTGTGCGGCGCGGTTAACATGCTTTCCAACCAGTTCCCAACACTTCTCTGAATCTATTCTTCGCCACGTTGCTAGTTAAGTGAGTCCATGCTGTTGACACGTGCTGCTGGAATTCACCATGCACGTCACTTTTCCGTTTCTGTATTCTCTACCCTTTCATTCCAAGTGCAGATAACTGGCTAAGTGTTGCACAGGAAGATTAAATTTGATCGGCACAGTAAACTTCGAGGCTCAGTGTTCAATGGGTTTCCCCGGCGGTAACTGATTCATAAACCGTGTTACTGCTCTAGTTATGGCTGGTTCATATCTCCGCCCAGTTAACATAACGTCTGCAGCTACTCATATATTATTTGCTANTCTCTGAATCTATTCTTCGCCACGTTGCTAGTTAAGTGAGTCCATGCTGTTGACACGTGCTGCTGGAATTCACCATACACGTCACTTTTCCGTTTCTGTATTCTCTACCCTTTCATTCCAAGTGCAGATAACTGGCTAAGTGTTGCACAGGAAGATTAAATTTGATCGGCACAGTAAACTTCGAGGCTCAGTGTTAAATGGGTTTCCCCGGCGGTAACTGATTCATAAACCGTGTTACTGCTCTAGTTATGGCTGGTTCATATCTCCGCCCAGTTAACATAACGTCTGCAGCTACTCATATATTATTTGCCAACTTAAGTACATCTTGCACCAATAAATTACTTATTTTAAACACCAGAAATATTGAATTAACTCTTTCAGTCACACATTAATTTAAAATTTCTAGTGTTGCAAATTAGAAATTTTTTGATATGTACTGTTCTCAAGCCAGCAAAGAACTTGTTTTGTTTTCAGAACCAATAAGTCGTAGGCTTTGTATTTGTGATAAGTAGGGACACCCGAATTGCGTGAAAAGAGTTCATTACCAGTTGTATTTCACAACACTTTAGCTCAGATCCACTTTTGTGATTGGGTGATCTAGATGTTACGCGTCTGAAGTGCCTGCCCATGAATCAGAGACGCACAGAATCGGAGTAACTTAATTCTTATTGGCCAGTAAACTAAGAAAATGTCTTTCCAGAGACACACGCCGCTAATAAGCAAAAGTAAACTGCTATTTCACTCATAGGGTATTTATGTCTAGCATGTGCGGAAATCATGTCGCGAAATGAGGGTGTCCCTAGTGATTAGTGATAAGAAGCAATCATAACGTAGGGCTGTAGTTCGGTTTATGAATCAGTTGCCCAAGGGAAGATCATTGGGAACTAAGCCTCGCAGAGTACAGAAACAGTCAAATATAAGCTTCCTGTGCAACATGTTAATAATTGTCTTCAATGTGCACGAAAAGGTAAATGTGGGAATGAAAGGGTTAAAAACTCTGTCATACTCATAACGATGCACTCACTGATATTTTGAAAAATGGAAGTCGGTTATACATCTCGCTTTTCTTGTAACTTATCAGTGGTTCATTTGGCTTTAATTTTTAAAAAATGTCGAATAAGTACCTTTAAAAATTTGTTGTTTTAAACTTGGGGAAATATGGTGCTATACTAGTCTCGGAACGAAATAAGGGCATTGTAAATAAAATATAACAAACAACTTTCTTTTCGAAATGGCGGATTGTTTGAGTCGTAGGATTCGAGCATCGCATGTGAGTACTTAGGAACACAGAGATGAAATAGCTGCTTATTCCGCTAACTCCGGCTGCAAACGCCAGCATAATTGCGTCACTGGTCAGCATCATGTCGTTAACACCGTTCGCCAATCAGCGCCTTGCATCAGACCTGTCAGCTGGCAACCCAACCATTACAGAACGTTTTCCAGTACGTAACAACCAGTCAGGCAAAACATAGTTCCCAGAACCTCTTGGAGCCAACCAGAGAATGAGTACGTCTGCGTCAAAGGAACTGTCACGTCAGTAGTAGGATTTGACCGATTTGGCGCCATCGGCGTCTGGCGTCGGAGATAGGAGCTGTTCATGCTCTGTCATTCCGGTCGGTCGGCGGCCATATTGTCCACCATATTGGATGTCAGTGACCTTTAACCTTTGACCCCGGTGACCTTTGATAATGAAAACCCCCAAAAAAATCCAAAAAAATTTAAAAATAATATTTGAAATTTTTAAAATATTTATTTTTAAAATATATTGATATATTGTTAAGAATTATTCAAATATATTTAAAAAATTATGTTTTTTTTAATACCTTCATTTTCGGAGTTCCTCCCAGCACCGCGCTTACAATCGCCTCCACTCCACTCCCCTACACCATCCCACCACCTTCCAATATATTTAATTGCTCCACCATTGTTTCTCATTGGCTAATTGCCTCACTCCCACCACCAATTACTCAACTTCGTTCGATCAATTAGTCGTATACGCTCCACCCACACCCATGTTTCTCATTGGCTAATTTCTCCGGCAATGATTCTCATTGGCTAATTGCAGCACCCCCTCCACCAATTACGAAACTTCTTTCAACCAATTAATCGGCAGGCCTCCACCTCCACCCCTGATTATGATTGGTTAATTACTCACTTTCGTTCGGCCAAATAGCTACGTTTGTCCCACTTACACCATTGAATCTCATTGGTTAATTAGTCGGCAGGACCCTATAAATTACTTACCTTCGTTCGATACCCTTCTTATATATTTAATTTCTCCACCAATTACTCTATCGCCGCCGAAGATTCTCATTGGCTAACCACGTCAAGTGATAATATTTCTCATTGGCTAGTTTCTCGTGCGTTTTCGAAAACCTTCGTTCCGAACAATCAGCGACCTACTTTAGTCTCAAGCGCTTACTATTTTTTCCCCCTAAACTCTTTATAAGATGCATCCCGAGCCCCTTCGAGAAAGCAGTCATTTCTCTTGCTGCCATTACTTTTTCGCTATTACAAGAGGAAAGACAATTGACCATTTCGAAACTAGCAGGGTTTCAAACCCCTGTCAAATTTACGATAGCCATGTTGTCAAGTGAAGAACAAAATAACAGGAACATCATCGCAGAAGAAAATGGAGATAATATTCTTCAACTCATCCGCGCTATATTGGCAGGAGGAGCAACTTCGTCAATGCCGTCTACTGGCACGAACCTGCAACCATCAGGCAACCCGTACCAGCCCACATCGAGCAGAACGTTCTGCAGCTTATTCTCTCCCAGCTTCGCAGAGAGCCCCATCAGATCCGACTAAAAATACAGTGATATCGAAGAAGAAATGGAAGTGTCCGTCACTGAATTTTCTCAATTCTAATCAGAACGTGAGAAAGTACAGGGAACTGAAGTGTGGGAACTGACACATAAGTTTTCTAGGTGCTCGAGGCTTTCTGCAGATTCAATTTTGTGATGATTCAATTCAATGGCTATGCTGTTACGATGATTTCGAAGGCTGTTATGTGCGAGACACATTAACGTGCGAATATAAAAATGGTTATGTTTACAATTTATGTCCTGACTCTAAGCTTCCTTGTTCGCGGGGGGAATTGGCAAGATAAAATCGTGATGTCCACGTATGCAAGGCAAGAATGTACGAAAGTGTAGTGTACGAACTTTTCCGAAAAATTAAAAATAATAATGTGTGCAAATGGCAGGAGAAATGTGATAAACATGTTGTGAAAGGTAAGGTTTCACGGACAAGGCCTCCACCTGCACGACTTTTGCATGCGAAGTTCACCTAGGCTCGAGGCAGAGACCTTCCACCAAGTCTTCTCGCAACGATGGAGCACGTCCTGGTGATAAGTTCATTCCCGAGAAAAAATAAACAAGTACATATCCTCTATTGCACGGCATAACCTACATGGACCAGCCGGCTCTTACCGTAACTGTGGAGAGATGTGACGCAAATGTTAATTTCCTCCTTGAAAGAAGGGTCTTCGATGGTAAGACTCTTGAATTATCAGTGCAACATTGCGACAGTAACGAGTGTGTAGTTCATCTGTGTCGTCCACAAACAAAATTTCCCACAAACATCGAAGTAATGAAAAAAGAAATTATGAGAGAACGACGTTCAAGCGAGTAAGCCAGGGAATGTTGCGAATTTAATCATGTAATTAAAAATAGTAATCTTATTTAAAGTATGCTCTAAATGATGTGATGGTGTCTGACAGTCTGGAGGTTACAACGCCACCGGACCCATGGCCAGAGGTGCTTGTGTGCTTGTGCAAATGAGCTTTGCTCTGTCTATAGAAAAATCCAGTAGATGAAAACCTCCCATTCTCCCTCGTAATTTGTATTTGAAGAAAATGATATGTCATCAAATATGACGTGTGTATAATCATATAATGCAAAAAAGTTGATGTACGTGATTAAAATTTCGATGGAAAAAGTATGTCTTTATTCTATGCGTAATAAAATCATTATTATTTACAAATAAATGTCGATGAATTTAATTATAAATTTTTTTTTGTTTGCCAATCATTTGCGTTTTTCAGTAAATATGTTTACCATATAAAACATATTCTCCTAAATTTGTGTACATATAATATATATATTTATATCTTGCTGAATATATTTTTCTATTTGATGTGTAAATATGATGTATTTATATATTGAATAATATTTTCTTACAATTTTTTTGGATTTATGGTGTGTTATTTATGATGTAAAATTAATTTTTGTTACAAGTATTTGTGTAATATTTTCATTCGTAGTAAAATCATTTTAAAATTATGTGTGTGTTTTTATTGCTGCCACATGCAAGCGATACAGAGGAGAGAGAGAGAGATAGAGAGAAAGAAAGGGAGAGAGAGAGGCAGAGGCTGGCAGCGTCCTTGTGCGACGTGTCAGAATGAAGGCCGTCACGCGATCACATCTCCTCCATGAGCATTTTCCCTTACGTCGTCACACTCGAGAGGTAGTCAATGTAGGTCAGTAGCGGTACCATCCATACCACACTGTGATTGTGCCGCACATTTTTTTTATCGAATACTCTTCTTCAAATGGTTATCTGCAAATTTCACACAAGTTATTTTGTATAAGTAAAAAGAAAAAAAAACCAATTATGTGCAGTAAAATTTGCATCAAATATATTATTGAAATTGTACTTCTTTTGGCGCGTTGAGGGTAAAAGTTTAGTGTGCAACGGAAGTTGCGCCCCCACAGTGTAACGAAATTTAACAGTGAACGTGGTAGGGGTATGACCAAACGCGCATGCGCGTATAGTTGCGCGCGCACGGTGTAACGAAATTTAACATTGAACGTGGTAGGGGTATGACCCAACGCGCATGCGCGTATCTTCTAGCTATATACAAACGCAAGGTACACAACATANAGGGGTATGACCCAACGCGCATGCGCGTATCTTCTAGCTATATACAAACGCAAGGTACACAACATAGCACGTGGTCATATTTAAAACCGACAGAAAATCAGTTTATGTAATAAGCAAATTGAAAAACCTTTCATTTATGTTAGTAAATCATTGAGAATTTATATATCTTATTAATTAATTTTACTTACATTGTGCCATGAAAAAATTTTTATTGACGAAACTCATACAGCAAAAATTTTGAAAGTGTTACCATGTATTTGAGATCAATTTTTTGTTAGTATTATTTTATTAAGTTATATTTCTTTTGGCGTGTTGAGGGTAATTTTATTCTGTTCTTTGATCTAACCTTTATTAATTGTATTTAATGTCTTTCTTCGGTCATTTTATTGTTTTTACTACTTAAATAAAATATTTGCACACGTAATAAAATTTTATTTTAGTCACGCTAAAGACATTTAACTTATAACGCGCGTACATAAGTACACGCACCCATTTTGTTTTAATATTGTAGGTTAATAGGTCATAGAATTATTATTATGTAATACGAGGCACTTTAATAAAATATTGCATGTACTTGTCCCTTCTCCAAGAGAACGGTAAGTACAATAAACATATTTAAAAGAAAACAATTTTCCCTGTACTCGGCCCTTCTCCAAGGGAAAACAAGCACAATCCATATTTATAACAAAGGAAGTAAAGAATACTTATATTTTATAAATGGAGAAAAATAAATCACTGGACACACACAGAAGTTAAATTACATTTCGCTATATTTTACTCAAAATCACACACAAATATTACATCAAAAATAATTATGTTAAATAGCTTGGTTCTCAAGTATACGAGAAAAAATGCGTGTCTCTTGAAATCACATTTTTTTCATCCATATACATATCTAATGTAGATGCAGAATCTAGGATGGTAGAAAAATTAGCACAAACCCTTCCATGTAACAATTCATGCCCGTAAGAATACGAACACTGTTATTCAGTTCGACTTGTAAATCGGCAACATCTTTACGTAACGTACGTAAAATTCTTTCAATGTTATTAAAAGATTGGTGAATCTCATCCCCATCAGGCCGATGGGGGGCTGGATTAGCATCAAGAGGCATCGGTGACCACATGTCCTCGCAGAAAAGGCAACTTTCAGCATTTGTGTATCCAATATCAGAGATCGGAGAGTACTGTTCGGGCACGGACAAGTCCGTCACTTCGTTGGAAGAAAGAGTTCCCGTTGTTTGTACAAGTAAAACAGTCATTTCGGGAGAACCGTTTTCCAGCTGTGGTGCGTTGCCAGCTTCTAGCAACAGGGAATATTTNCAAGTAAAACAGTCATTTCGGGAGAACCGTTTTCCAGCTGTGGTGCGTTGCCAGCTTCTAGCAACAGGGAATATTCAGTTATGTTGTCACATGTAGCTAGCTAAGCTTTATGTACAGATTTTCTCTTCAGGGAATAGCTGCACACAACGGATCTGGTAGTCTTGAAGTTTGTTTCTACAGGCATCCACACAATAGTACAGTGTCTGGTGTTAATTATTTGAGTCAGATTGATTCAAGAGACATTATATGTTGGAAGACATTTAAGATTAATTAACTTGTTGCTACTTCTAATTCTGTTATTGCTATTTCTCCTAATCCAGTTTTGTAATCTCGACGTAGGCTTAAGTTTGTGCTGGGAGATGCGATTTAGATTTTTAGAAAGTTGGTTGGTACGAATGATGTCTGGAAGCCACGAAAGGTGAGCGTCTAGGAGCCCTGGAAGGGTACCATCAGGGTGCTCCGAATGGCTGCTGTTTGGGTGCTCCGGAAGGGCGTCTCCGTCGCTATGCCGAATGTTGCTATTGGTGCAGCGTCGGATTCTACCATGTTATCCGATTGTGCAACATCGCATCGCCCTGACGCGATAGATGCAGAGGCGTCCATCTTTTCGAATTATAATTCCCTGCTCTAATTAGGAGAGCCTCATCACTCTCAAACCAGAAATCAAGCGATGACAATACGAAGATGGCCGCTAATTTTCTTAAGGTAGCCACAGTGCGGAGTCATCAATACCAATACAACTATAGTGCATCAACGTCCAAACTAAAGCTGATAAGCGAGTTCCCATCCTCCTTCTATAATGCTCTGCAAACCCCCACCACAGCCTGCCTCCCCTTTGTCATGTGTATGTACGCCTGCAAATATTTTTAAGCATCGAGGTATCAACACAGTGGTTGCAGTACGACCTTCGACGTTTGGTTGGTGCCGTTTGAGTCGAAGCCTCGCTGGTATTATTTTGCTGGCGTACGCAGTCCTGCGTGGAGCAGTCAGGGGCGTGTATTTTGGTGGCTTGCAGGAGNACGTACGCAGTCCTGCGTGGAGCAGTCAGGGGCGTGTATTTTGGTGGCTTGCAGGAGGAGGGTCGACATTACCTCCACTCGAAAATGCTTCAAATTCCAGAACCTGGTCCACGGTTTCTCGAAGAGTCGTATACCGTTTCATGTGATGAACTACGCAATTCCCAGGAGTAGAGCAGGTAACTAACTGGCGAGAACACTCACAATTACTCGGAGTCACTGAATATAGAAACAGTGGTACCACCCATCGCATTTTTCTTCGTAGGTATGTAGTGATCCAGTNACAGTGGTTGCAGTACGACCTTCGACGTTTGGTTGGTGCCGTTTGAGTCGAAGCCTCGCTGGTATTATTTTGCTGGCGTACGCAGTCCTGCGTGGAGCAGTCAGGGGCGTGTATTTTGGTGGCTTGCAGGAGGAGGGTCGACATTACCTCCACTCGAAAATGCTTCAAATTCCAGGACCTGGTCCACGGTTTCTCGAAGAGTCGTATACCGTTTCATGTGATGAACTACGCAATTCCCAGGAGTAGAGCAGGTAACTAACTGGCGAGAACACTCACAGTTACTCGGAGTCACTGAATATAGAAACAGTGGTACCACCCATCGCATTTTTCTTCGTAGGTATGTAGTGATCCAGTNTTACTCGGAGTCACTGAATATAGAAACAGTGGTACCACCCATCGCATTTTTCTTCGTAGGTATGTAGTGATCCAGTCTCCCAGAAAGAATAAGTGATTTCAGTGTCAACTATATATGACAGGTCTTACAGGTTCTCCGGAAGAAATGGAGTCATCTTGCTTCTACGGTGACTTGTGCTCGACTGGGCAGCTAATTTTATTTCGGGCTTGATTTAGTGAAATATTTTTTTTCACATTGTGGAATAACATCATACCTAAATGTGACTGTAACGTGATCAGGTAGCTTCGTCTTTCACACAGCCTAAGATCATGCATAGTCCTGGCAGCATGTGTTCGCAGCAACTATTGAAAATAATTTTGCATCTACACCAGCACATAATTACAATTTTTCTGATTCANGCAGCATGTGTTCGCAGCAACTATTGAAAATAATTTTGCATCTACACCAGCACATAATTACAATTTTTCTGATTCAGCATAAAGCAAAATCACGTCTGCAACATCTTCTCAAACGCTGGCTGGCACTCGTAAAGTAACTGGGCGTTTTTTGAAGCACTCACCAAAGAACTCCGATCCGTTTCTTTCCTCATTTTACGAAGGAAAGGATACCCATGAACGTCCTTTACGTCGATTATTTCCAAGCCGTTAATGCTAAAATTACTCTGCCATTTTTTCTGCTCGGGCCCCACCACATAAATTGGTAATCGCGGCAAGTCGCTCAGCACGTTTCCCAGCTGATGATACGGAATCTTGCCTTCGTCCCAGCACAGTCCGTAGTAGTACTTGGTCAGCCAAGCGTTTGTTTTGTTCCTTTTTTCGTCCAACAGTTTCCATGGATATGAAGGTTGGAAGTTGCGGGTTCGAGTCACGCTTTGACAATCANGTTCCTTTTTTCGTCCAACAGTTTCCATGGATATGAAGGTTGGAAGTTGCGGGTTCGAGTCACGCTTTGACAATCAGTGACTGCGATTTCCGTGAGCAAGAAGTCGTCTTAACTCCATAAACCTTGCAAGTTACAGTACATTTCTAAGACTGAAACAAGAGTCCCCACTCCATGAGTATTTACATGCTTGATTAACTGATGATTTTTGCCAGGCCGGAAAAGCAATCGTAATGAACAATCCTGTCGTGGAGTATCAAGCAGAAGGCTGTGGTGTTCGAGGGCACGTTTTCCTTGGTGATTATTTCGATCCGGCAGTCGACAGTTGCATGTGCTCGTTCTGCTGCGATTTATCTAATACCAGCTAAGGTGCTATGTCTCGGAAATTTTCGTGGCTGTGAATGGGATGCACCTTGCGTACGTAATACGACGATTGGAATTTCGAATACATTAAGTATGGCAAAATAAACCTTCTTGGTTGAACATATGGTTCGGGTCGATATAGTGTAAACTTTCGCTATTCAAAAATATATTTATGTTTTTGACTTTGCAGTGGTCGAACGTAGACTTGGAGGCTCTGATACTATACTGTTTGTTCGTCTGAAGTTCCAGTATGACGTAGCGTGGTTTTTCTGTACTGGAAGACGTTTTTACGACCAAGTGATTTATCGGGGCTGCAGATAGGGCCAGGCAGGTGACCAGATTCCAACTTCTGAATGCTATTTCCCATCACTTTTACTTTCTTGGCATAATTCATCAGCTTGATACGTTCGTGGCTGCTCTGGATAACGTGAGGGACAAACAATTATATGGTGTTCCAAGTTAGAGAGACAGGCTGAGTGTTTTCTCTGACTCCCAACACAGCATCCAAATGCGATGTGGCCAGCGTAATCACCAGCTCCTGCCTTGCTGCTATTATTATTTTCTTATAATCTTCGACGAATCCCAGTGCCAAGGAGAGAGGAATGCATACTTCGTAACTGCCTTCGGCATAAATGGGAACACTGTAGTCATCTTCGATTCCCCAGCCTGCAATCTTGACCGCAGAGAGATTGTTGGGCGTGAGCGAGAGGTAATTTTTTATCGACGAGGTTATGCTCACATCTCGAGACTGATCTACCACGATGCCATTTATCTCGTACATTACGCGTTTGAAAAAGTGCAGAATCCCATTTGGAACCAAATTGGTGGTGGTCGGTTGGGTCGTTTCTGCCTTCGGTAGCCCACCTCTTATGTGCACAAAGGACTGAGTAGGCAAGGTGTAAATATCTTGACGCTGAATAGGTATTCGAACCTCCCTTCCGAGAGAGAAAGGCCCGGCATGATAAGGCTCGTATCAGTGCCTTGCGATTTTATCAAATTTATCGTCGAATTCTAGGCGTTGATCCACGTCAAGGATTTCGTCCACCATGGCGATTTACTTTTAAACCAACGACGGGAATAAATTCTACATTTTCAAGTGTTAGCGCAACGAGTCCTCGTGGCTTACTGATCTCGGGTTCTATGGACCGCACGCATTTATACTTTGTTTACCCAGCGAAATTTAATCCCATCATTTCAGGTGCAGGTGCGAAGTGATTTCTTTGTTTCGGAAATTTATCAGTTCCTCGTTTTGGTCCACGATCGAAACTGCTACTTCGTGGATGATCTTTGGGACGATCGGAACGTAAATAAGCATTTCTGGAGATTCTACATGTTTACATCCAGGACCTACGGTGGGGACGAACTATTAAATAGTGCTGCTCGGTTTCCCATTCAGGTAACTGCAACATGCCAAATTACAGTTTATTCGTAAGACGTTAACCAGAAAGATGTTGACCGCACGTGACGATACATGTTTTATTCCTGCTCCGTACACTCTGGCTTCGTACCCTAGCATGGGCCAGACCGTGCCCAGTTCCGTGAAATCTACATCTGCGGTGCGATGCATTTCAGCATTCAGGGTATTTGGATTCCCGTGCAATTCAAATGCAATGTCGTGCAGCTGCGATTTATTTATGAAAAATTTCATATCTTTCAGCTAGTCACTGTTAGAAATTTCTGTAGATTTATGGAAACTTTTACGAAGATGTAGAGTTCATTTACGGAAGGGCAACAAATAACGGAAATGAGCTCCGTAAATATAAAATACGGAAGTTCTTCGTATTTTTATGGTTTCGATTTTGAGACACGAACAATGCAGATTATACATGAAGTGTAAAACATCCCATCTTTACAATACTACTTTGTGTAAAATAGTAGTAGGTGAGTGGTGAACCACTCATGGAGTGCCAATTCCTTGATTCCTGTTCAGATTCCGCTACAGGACGAAGCCTGTATACGCAGTGAAACACGCACATAACGAAAATAAAACCATTTTTCGTAATCTCGTTTTATAAACCGCAGATAAAGCAAGCGCTCTCTAACACGACTTGAAACTGAGGCAGGCGTTTTCTATACTTTCATGTAAAATCCATATATTTTAAATACCTACTTCTTGTAAAGTTGTGGTAGACAAGTGGTTCGATTTATTGAGTTTTAACTTTTTGATTCGTGTTTTAATCCCACTACAGGACCGACTATTCAAGCTTTTTTTAATTTCGGTTACGAAAAAAAATTGCAAACACTCTAACATGACTAAATACTAAGAGGTACATGCATCATTGTCTAAAAATCCGTATTTACAACACTTATTCGTGTAAAAGCGTGGTAAGTGAATGGAAAAAGTGTTAAAATGTAAAAAAAATTTCCTAGTTCATATCCCGCTATTTTTGTTACTCCTTATTTTAATAGCAGGTTTAAAAATAACTTGCAAGTTTGTCGATACATTCCATTAATTTACTGAGATTTATGTAAAATTTACTGAGAGAACCTCATTGAAGATACAGTAATTTATCGCAGATGTCTGGACAATTTTTAACCGGTATTTTCCGTTATTTTACGGACATTTTTTCGAACCGAAGAAAATCACCATTCCTACCGGATTGGCGATTTCTTTCGCTTCCCCCATACCCAAATATCGAAAACTGGAATTTTTATTATCCTCGACGTTGGATATGGGGTTGTAAGTTTAAAAATCCACTATCCCCACGCACCATTTACCCTCCATATCTAAGAGAGGGTTAAAGCTGGCCCTCAGCTCGGATGTTTGACCACTCAGAATGATGGACACCGATATACTGATAAGATCGGTACGGTTAAGACACATTTTATATTACCTACGAGTTATATTGATTTTTTTCGGTTTACTACAGGAAATCTCAATTGCTTAAAAATCTCAGACACAAGTGTCCACAGTTCCACGTGTTAGGCATCAGTTCCGTTTCGTTATTGTAAGTTAGTTTGTAATATTTCGAATACTCGTACAATTCGGGTGGAGGGCGCAAATTCCCAAAACTATCATAAAAGTCGGCATGTTTACTTTTTTTTTTTACCTAACCCACCCAGTGTGTACCAAACCCGGCTGTCGTGTCCAGATTAATTATGGCACAATCGATTATCTTGTGCTTAGGGGGCAAAGCGGTATTTCCAATTTGCATGCAAACAGTTCCAAATCCACGTTCGACAGTGGGCATATAGGGAGATTCACTTTGATTTCCTTTTCCAAATTTTTCCCTATTTTTTTCCCAAGCAATTGATACTCCTGTTCCCCGAAACGGATGACGAATGTAGACCCCTTGGCCATTTTTTTCCCACTGCGAAAGCTTACCAAATTTTCTATTATAGCGGTGGGTTTCCTTTACCTGTTTTCCATCGTTCGAAGCCTGCTTCAATGCGTTCACAATATACGTGACTGGCCCGGCGATACCGGCCAGAGCGCTGATTGCAGGTATCAGTGCGGGCAGGAACCATCCTACCATGTACTTCCCTTTCCTCTTGGTCCGTCGAGGGCGCTACGATTGCCTTTTGCTTGCACGTAGACCCATGCCTTGTTTAACCGTGGCTTTCATGATGTTGGATACGCCCCAGGCGACCATTCTGACGATTTTCTTGTCCCGTCGGCCCTACGTACCAGCAGTCTGCCTGGCTGGTGCCTAGCTTGCAGATCCTTGTACTGCACAAATATAAAAATTGTCCGTAAAATTGCGGAAAATATCACAAATTATCCAGACATCTGCGTTAAACAGTCTCTATTTTTTTTTCAATAACGTTCTCCCCGTAAATTTCGTATCAATCTCCATGAATTCACGGAACATGTTCGCAAACGTACAAGTTTGTTTTTTAATCTGCTCTCTATAAAAAGCGGTAACAAAAAAAGTGTTTCTTTCATTACGGAGGTGATTCACTGTGTATAAAAACCAAAAATAAAATAATTAAAAAAATTATCTTGTGGCGGGATTTGAACTCTGAAAAAACGCTTAGGCAGCCCAACACATAATACACGCACCTACCCAGCTTTTACATGTAGTAATATTGTAAATTCGGAATTTATATGAGATGGTGCATTTACCTATTAGTTTCTAGTCGTGTTTGAGTGTGTGCAATTCTGTTTTTTTTTAATTGCAAGTTTACAAACAGTGGCAAGAAAAAGAGTTTTATTTCCGTAATATGTTCAACTCTGCAGAGAAATTTAAAAAAATTTAAATATTTAGTTCTGTAGTGGGATTAGAAACAAAAATTTAAAAATTAACAATCGATGTCTCGAAAGACTCACCTACCATAAATTTACATGAATTATTTTGTAAATACGGATTTTACATGGAAGTGATTAACGCGCCTGTTTTAGTTTCAATTCGTGCAAGAGCGCCTGCTGTATTTGCGGTTTATAAAACTAGATTACGAATATATTGTTTATTTTTCGTTATGTGCTTGTTTCACTGCTTTTACAGAAGGTTTTGTTGTGTTGCGGAATTTGAACAAGAATAAACGAATCGACACTCCATGACTGGTTCGCCGATCACCTACAAGACTACTATTTTACACGAAGAAGTATTGTGAAAATGAGATTTTGTACGCTTCAGATATCATCTGCATTGCTCGTGTCTTAAAATCGAAGCCATAAGAAAACGAACAGATTCCGTATTTTATATTTACGGAGCTCCTATCCGTTATTCGTCATTGCGAAGAGCGTTTCCGTAAATTTACTCTACATCTCCGTAAAACTTTCCGTAAATCTACAGAAATTTCTAACAGTGTGGGAGCAGGCGATGTTCTGTTTGTATGCTTCGTTTTGCTCATCTTGTTGCGTGACAGCCTTTCAGGTAGCCTGGTTTCCGGCCCACAGAACCTGTATCCTGGAATATGGAGTTCGAACGGGAGATTATTGATGAGTGAATCGACGATCCCACGCTCAGATTTCACCTTTACCTTACGGCGCATTGAATAAAACTGAGCACGCAAAATATAAACATTCTTCTTTTATACAGTTTTGTTTCAGTATAATAGAGGTAATAGAGCAGGACATTAGTCTTTTCATGCGTATCATCGGGGAAGATGCCGAAACCAAGCACGAATCACGTCATGGCGCCCTGTTGCCTAGTAGCGTGAGAGGCCTGATTTTTGGGCTGTTCGGCTGTGAGAAAACACGCGTCCTTCTGAGCCTGTTGGAAGTACCGAACTGCTTTTGGTTCGAGAACTTGTACGTTTATTCAAAATCGCTCCAGCAACCAAAATACCAACGATTGGCACGAGTACTGCAAGCTGTGGATGGGGTGGGTTATTTTCNTCAAAATCGCTCCAGCAACCAAAATACCAACGATTGGCACGAGTACTGCAAGCTGTGGATGGGGTGGGTTATTTTACTTGCAGCGAAAATGTGAAGGTGGTGCCTCCAAATGAAGATGTTACAAACTCGACATGTGTCTTCGATGACATGGCCTGCAAAAAACAAACTTGTATCCAAGAATAATTTGGCATGGGACGGCACGCGAACGTGGACTGTGTTTATGTTAGTCAAACTTATTCTAGTGTGCCCATACAACTGCTTCGCGACAATGTGAATTTCCTCGTGTTGCTCCACATGGACGATACTTATTTACGCCACGTTTACGACGATCACGTAAATACAAACATGACATTTGCAGAATTCCAAGATATGTGTTCATAGTGCTGGAAAGACAAGTCCGATAAATTGGTGATCGTAAAGGACCGTTCACTGCANAATTCCAAGATATGTGTTCATAGTGCTGGAAAGACAAGTCCGATAAATTGGTGATCGTAAAGGACCGTTCACTGCATAAAGCCAGGTACAGGTGTATATTCAATCAGTTTATCCTACGAACTCCACCATGAGTCCCTGAAGCATTTCCAAATTTGGTGATATCGATCTCCACGATGACCTTGAATGTGGGCAGAATCGCTTCGCCAATGCACGCAGAGAAGACTTGTCCCTTATCGGTCGAAAATTGGAAAGTGTGAAAAATGAAGTGTTTGAAGATTAGTTGCGGTCAGCAAACGTATAGCGACCGTGGATGAGAGGATAATCGACTTTATCAATGCATCGAATGCGCAGAGATGAGAATAATTGAAGGGCCCACAAAATGTATTAATGTAAAAACCGGCTGCGAAAATAGATGTTGCGAGGCAAAGCAAGAAGATATTGAATACGTGTGTAGGACATCTCGAAAAAAACGAAAAAGTAATTTCAGAGAATTGCGAATGATGATCCTACAAAAAGGCGAGGTCGATATATATACTCGTACATGTACGAAACGCCTCTTCCACTCAGTGAACGATGGATAACCGAAACGAATTTGTAAGCGNATGTACGAAACGCCTCTTCCACTCAGTGAACGATGGATAACCGAAACGAATTTGTAAGCGCGCTTCAGCGAGCGATCGAGGGGTTACAGGCAAATACTAACTCGTGAAAAATAACATAATGGCCGTCGAGAATCGAAGGGAGGAGACTCTCAAGCCTATTATCCTCTACACGGGGACGATGCCTGAGTTGAAATGAAACGTGAAGTAAAGGTGGAAGAACCGAACCCGACGCGTAAACGGAAAAGAAGCCTAGAATTGCCCGATAAAGAAGAGGGCATCATTACCGACGAAGACAATTTGCCCCTGATCAATTTGCTGTGTACGCGAGATCAGAAACGAACAGCAGAGAGCGGACCTGAGGTGGGCACTCTTCTATCTCATTACATCGCTTCCTACTCTGACCGCACTGCCGACAAAACCTATGTTTGCAGAAAAGTGGTGGAAAATTGTACCTTGGAAATATTGAAGTTATATTTTTTTCCCAAGGATGTACTGCAGATTGGCAAGCGCAAGGTGAAAATCACGCAGGGATTGAGCGAACGTTTGTTTCGTAGGCGCTCTGGACACTACACCGAATTGGATTTACGTAAGTACCTCCTTTTGTAAAAGGAAATTCGCTCAAATAACGCCCAGAATAACCCCGCATCACATTGATTTAAACACACGGCACACGAAAAATTCCCCATTATAGCCCGACTGTTTGCTAGGGTACGTGAAACTGGTGACACGAGTTTGACTCAGAAATTGGAGAGCGGAGAATAAATCTACTATCATTATTGGGATGATCCGAATGATTTAGTAGATAGGCCAAGACTTCTGACTGCTCTGCATGCAGCAGGAAACCGCTGGCACACGAAAGTAATAATTTCCATCATCGAAGAACTCGTGGAGGCGGGCTACATTTTGAAATGAGCAAGTATGCAGTTGCCAACGAGCTGTACAGATACGCTACGATAAATAACCCACACAGAAAATACGTCATGAAAGGCTGGACGATACTTTCCAATCTCAGCTGATCGAAATTCAATACGTTGCCCGTGTAAATAAAGTTCACCGCTACAAATTGTCCATAACCGGTACTTTTTCCAAATATGCGTGGGCCAGGCAGCTCAAATCAAAGGATGCGTGCGACGTCACGAAAACCATGGCGAGCGTATTGGACGAACGACGCGTACCGAAAAATATCGACACCGACGATGGTAAAGAATACTTTAAAGCAAATTNGCGAGCGTATTGGACGAACGACGCGTACCGAAAAATATCGACACCGACGATGGTAAAGAATACTTTAAAGCAAATTTCCGTGCGCTGATGAAAAAGTATGGCATTAATCATTATTCTACAAACTCTTGGCTCAGGCCAGCATCGACGAGCGTTTTAACAGGACGCTCAAAGCTAAACTGTGGAGACATTTCACGACGAACGGAAACTGCATGTGGTTGGATATACTCCCAAAACTCGTACGCGAGTTCAGTTCTACCGTTCACTCCACCACTAGCATGATGCCCGAAGATGTGAAAAACGACTGTCTGGNCTCGTACGCGAGTTCAGTTCTACCGTTCACTCCACCACTAGCATGATGCCCGAAGATGTGAAAAACGACTGTCTGGTTCGAACTGTGTGTGCTATTCTGAAGAGGAGGGACCCACGCAAACCTTAAACCAACATCGGTGACTTGGTCTGGATTGAAAAAAAAAAAAACTTAGAGTTTTCCACAAATGCTTCCGTCAGAACTGGTTTGCCGAGCTGTACAAGGTGGTGCGTATACGACACTCGTACCCACTCATGTATTACCTCGAGGACCTACGCGGCGAACCTATCATTGGCGGATTTTACACCGAAGAGGTCTGGCCTACGCAGTTTCCAGACGTGTATTTGGTGGNCGCGGCGAACCTATCATTGGCGGATTTTACACCGAAGAGGTCTGGCCTACGCAGTTTCCAGACGTGTATTTGGTGGAGAAGGTGTTGAAACAGCGTAATGGTCGCGTATACGTGCGGTGGCTGTGGCACTACAAACGTGATGACTCCTGCAACGCCGAGAAAGAAATTTTGATGTAAAAACATGCTAAAAGTTTAATTTACGTAAACACATAATTTCTAATATAATATAACGTCACGTATGTGCTGAGAAGCTCGTTCTTTCATTTTTATCCCTTTGGCCCCCCAACGTCTGCGGACTTTTACATATGCACGCATGAGTGCGAGATTAATTCCCCAAATGTTTAACGTGGAGTAAAACTATGAAGCGATATATATATATTCTTAACTCGGTGAATGCATGTTTTTGTGTGTACGAACGTGAACATAAAAAAAAAAATTACTGAATATTGTTTTACATTTAATGTGTGTGTGACTCACGTAATAAATATTTATTCTGGAATTTATATTTCACGTACGAAATTTTTCGAGTCCTGTTAGCTAGCGTGAAGCCGGCGCTGTATGGNATTTATTCTGGAATTTATATTTCACGTACGAAATTTTTCGAGTCCTGTTAGCTAGCGTGAAGCCGGCGCTGTATGGAAGCTGCTCGCTCCTTGCCAGGCGCCAGGTGGCGCGCGCGCACCTCCTGCTGCTGCCTGCGTGTTCAGAAGGAAGAACAAAGTACAACCTTTGCACGGCTGCCAACTCATGAAAACCGTACATGGTGCCAACTTTAACTCCGGCCGTCTCTGCCACTGCAACACTGCCAGGCTGAAGATAATTTTCGGGGCCGCCTTCATTTGCAAAGTGTTTTACCACTAACACTTAATTATTTTTTTANGCCTTCATTTGCAAAGTGTTTTACCACTAACACTTAATTATTTTTTTAAAATAATTACGTTCATACACGTAAATTATAAACATTATTTTAATGGCGGCTAGTGTCTCAATAAATTTTTTATTTTTTTTTAAGACGGCTAATTTGTAAATTATAACAAAACTTATACACAATTTTTTTTCTTTGCAAACAGTGTTTTTTTAACTTAGTTACATGAGCAGGGCATAACTCGAGATAAAAAATTAATACTTTTTAACACATTTCGTTATGCACGCATCACAGTATTATTCTTCTGCATAGCAAAAAAAATACATGTAATACATTTTTAAACAAGTTTCTTCTCTGAGTCATAGATGGCATTACACACACGTAAATTTTTTTATGTACCATGAGTGTTCATAACTCCATAGTCTTAGGGCTTCGGAGTTACACGGAGCACATAAATATCTTTGATTTTTGCACTCGTGAAGTCTTGTGGCGTACGTCTCGACGAGCTGTCGAAACGGCGGGCAGCAGTAAAGCTCGTGAAGGTGTACGACGTTCGTTCCGAAGGGGCACGCATTGCAAATCACCGACTCTTGGCGTCTTCCGAACACATATTCAGGGTAATAGGGAATTATGGCTTCCTCCAATACGTTGGGAATTCTGTCTAACGGAATATTCCCCTCGTCACATCTTTGTGCATGAGTTTCGTACGTCTGTAGGCGGTACGCCTGTTGCGTGGTGCAGTCGAGGTGCTGCTATGGACACAGTGATAAAAAAGTAAAAACTTTGGTTTTATTGTCTTCGTCACTGTACGAGATGGCAATCTGCTTGATGGTGTACGAGTCCAACGTGCGAAAACCTTGTATGTTGCAAAAAAATTTTATCACTAGATATTTTTGTTATATAAAATATATTTAAGTCCCAATGCACACTGAGTTTCAAAATTTTTTACAAAGCCATCTAAAACTTCATCGAGGTACATAGGTCCATACACATCGAGCACTTGTATTCCGGGTTGTCTTCCTCGTCCCCGGGTCGTGCTTGCCAATAAATTTCTTGAAGGNCATACACATCGAGCACTTGTATTCCGGGTTGTCTTCCTCGTCCCCGGGTCGTGCTTGCCAATAAATTTCTTGAAGGGGAGCATCTTCCACAGGTACAGCTTACGAGTAGATAATTTCCACGGTGACGTCTTCCACGGGCGCGTCTTCCACGAGGACGTCTTCCACGGAGAGGGCATCTACCATGGGCACGGACGTCGTGAGGGCTGCTCGGCGGGCGTTGCACCATCCCCTGCGATGTGGCATATAAGGAAATGAGGTGGTGCAACCTTTACGTACTCCCTGCAATGTAGACAGTAGCGAATATTTTCTTCCTCCTTCAGATCAGCCGGAAAATACTTTAATACAGTCGAAATTTCGTGTGGTGCGTAGTCGAGGAGAAATTCTTTCGGCAGATTCTGCAGCTAGTCCCGTTTGTCCAAAGCGTTAAGCGAGCGCACCCGTACAATTGCTAAAATGGCCAAAAAGATTTTACGGCCTCTGGAAAAACCGGAAAACACGCGTACATTTCTAAGAGCGAGAAATTAACTACTTTCACGAGAGGTCTCGGGGTACGTCTTATAAACCGTTTAGCGGTGAGGGGCGGGGGAAGGGGAATTGTCCGCGCTTGCGAATAAAGTAGGCTGCTGATAGGTAGGAACGAATGTTTCCGAAAACGCACGAGAAACTAGCCAATGAGAGAGTGTCACGTGACGTGGTTGGCCAATGAATATAATGGGTGGGGTTGGAGCGACCCGAATAATTGGTCGAACGAAGGTTTCCGGAAACAAACGAGCAATTAGTCAATGAGAAACAGCGGTGGGGGTGGATGCCTGCCGAATAATTTGTCGAACGAAGGTAAGTATTTGGTGGAGGGGATGGGGCAAACAGCCAATAAGAACAATTGGCGGAATAATTCGCCGATGATAAACATGGGAAGGGGTGGAGCGAATACGACTAATTGGTCGAACAAAAGGTAAGTAATTGGTGGTGGGGGTAGGGCAATTAACAAATGAGAAACATTGGTGAAGAAATGAAATTTATTGGAAGTGGGTAGTTTTTACGGGTGAGGGGAGGGGTGGGGGTGGTGCTGGGGAAAAACTGCACATGTAAGTTTTTTAAAATATTTTTTTTATAACTGCTTAAATTTTTTTTCATAATTTGGGTAACTTTTTAATAAATTTTTTAAAATTTTGTAATATTTTTTGGGATTTTTTTGGGTTTTCTAGGTCAAATGTCACCAGGATCAAAGGTCACAGCGGTCAAAGGACACTGACCTCCAACATGGCAGACAACACCGGAATGGTAGAGCATGAACAGCTTCGATCTCTGATGCCAGACGCCGATGGCGTCAAATTGGCAAAATTCTACTACTCACGTAATTTCACCTCTGTGTACTTATCTACTCTATGCCAGGGTTGGTTACGTGTGCCAGTGGCAGATNGGGGTGGGGATGGTGCTGGGGAAAAACTGCAAATGTAAGTTTTTTTAAATATTTTTTTTATAATTGCTAAAATTTTTTTTCATAATTTGGGTAACTTTTTAATAATTTTTTAAAATTTTTGTAATATTTTTTGGATTTTTTTAATTATTTGCATTTTTTGGGATTTTTTTGGGTTTTCTAGGTCAAATGTCACCAGGATCAAAGGTCACAGCGGTCAAAGGACACTGACCTCCAACATGGCAGACAACACCGGAATGGTAGAGCATGAACAGCTTCGATCTCTGATGCCAGACGCCGATGGCGTCAAATTGGCAAAATCCTACTACTCACGTAATTTCACCTCTGTGTACTTATCTACTCTATGCCAGGGTTGGTTACGTGTGCCAGTGGCAGATATAGAACTGTTTGAAGGCACGCTGGTGAATGTTCACAACTGCACTGAGATAAATGTTTGGCAGAAAAGAATGGAATTTGTTTAAAACAATTAAATAGTATATTTGAATACTTGCAAACAAAACTTATTTTAAGCAATCAAATTATTTGTTCTATATTATAAAGCCTTTTCAACAATGAAATATTGCTGATAATAACTTATATATAGGGAATCCTGTTTATCACGAAAATATTTACGTGGAGGCTAGACTTCAATATCCTTCGTGCACACTTGCAGTCTTCGTTTGGCTATTGGCCGCTTGCCTTTGTGTGAAGAGTGTCTGTTACATGAGTGAGACAATCAGAATTAAATTTCTCACATATTGACCATCTGTGATTGGCAGGCAGACAGATAAGACGCGAAACAATTTAAATGATCCAATTACAAAGGTGGTTCTGAACTAAGTGTTTTGGAACACAACTTGTCCCGAAATCTTGTATACAAATGTTGAATCAAGTTTGTTCACTTATTTTGCAAAAAACAATCATTTTGTTAAATCAAATATGTGTATGTGTTATAACAAACAAAGTTCAACCAAATATATATGTTTGTGTTCAAACATCAATGTGATCGGTTGGTTTGACTACTAGATCAGCTTGTTTCGACCAAGTCGTTTTGTTGTTGAAGGAACGTGGTTACTCTTTAACATCCAAAGGAATACGGATATGTAGAACACTAAAACAAAAAGTTTATTTAAGCATTTCTAACACGGTTTCCTTTAATCAGAAACTTGTTCAACCAATGCTGTTAACGAAACTATTAATAGCAAGTCGGGTCGTAACATAACTACAAGAAGGGGTAACATAACCTCAAGAGAAACGAACACCAAGCGTGTAGTGTTTTATAACGCAAATGGGATAGCACCAACATTCAACACCAGAGGGGGAGTGATTATTTTGAAATATTATGAAACGTTAAGTAAATCCATATTTACATTAGGAAAGCGAAAAATAAATACAAAACTTTACACACCTTATAAAACAGGTGTTAGCTTTTAAAAACACCACAAACGAAGCAACGTTATTTTTGTTCGTCCTCAATGATGTACTCAGAACAAGTAGGGATTTGAACAACACTTAGTTATGTAGCACTACTGAAGTGTAAACTACCCAACATTGACCCACCCCATACCAATACAACTGTCAAAGTCACGTCGTCAACAATGATGAACCTCTGTCTCTCACTTGCTACCAGCCAAGTTTGTTATTCAGTTTCACGTATCCGAAATAGTTAAATTTACCACATCAACAAATTTTATTTAATATATAGATGACTTAAACAAATACTTTTGTAATAACAATCCAGTACAGGCATTTTAAACACAAATATATTATTTGTTCAGAATTCAAATAGATAAATAGTTGACTGTAATATACCTTAAAAAATACGACATTGTAAGCGAAATATACGTTTGATTAAAAAAAATTTANATAAATAGTTGACTGTAATATACCTTAAAAAATACGACATTGTAAGCGAAATATACGTTTGATTAAAAAAAATTTATCAAAAAAATTATTTTGTAAAAACGTAAAAATCGCAATAGTTATTTTAACAGTACAGCGTTTGATTTAATCATAATTGGGTTGAAACAATAAAATATACGTCATCTTTATTTATTTGTCTATTCAGAAAAAAATCATTTTTCTCTGTGGGTTCACTCGGCGCATGCAACAGGAACGAGTTACCTCCGTGGATCAGGGGATGCTGAACTGATTGCCACCGGAAGCAGGCTGCGAGGTTCCCAATCAGTAGAGACCGGGAAATTTCGCGGATTCATTTGGCAACAACCGAGACTCCGCCATCATTCGTGTATTTCAGCCTCAGTAAGTTGTTCATTGGCTGTTGCTCTAAGTATTACGCCACACCATGTGGCACGGGATTACTTCCTGTTTCCTTGCAGGTTAGTTATTGGCTTTGATTCGTCCAGGTCGCGTCTAGAAACTGCTATACAATGAAAAAAGAAAGCCAACTGTGCACGTGTTTGAAGTCNAACTGCTATACAATGAAAAAAGAAAGCCAACTGTGCACGTGTTTGAAGTCTAGCTTTTCTTCAATTTAATATGCAATATTTCTTGGTCTCTATAAACAATTATGGCTACCACAACCATAACTTATTTTGATTATTTGCTGCACGTCTACGTGAAAATACAGGCTATTATTTGATTAGGCCAATCAGAATAATGTTTTCTGGTACTTAACGTCCATAATTCGCTGACAGACACTTGAGGCACGTGGCATTTAAAAATCATCCAACCTTGAAAGTACATATGAGCTTAGGTGTCATGGAGTACAATTGATATTTAAATCTTTTCGCAGAATCACGTGCGCCTACAAATAATTATAGATCCTGAAATTTTGCGAATTCATTTGTGANTATTTAAATCTTTTCGCAGAATCACGTGCGCCTACAAATAATTATAGATCCTGAAATTTTGCGAATTCATTTGTGAACGTGGTAGACTTCAAACGCACGTATATTTGACTTCCATTTTTCAATTAGATCGCAGTTTGTAAGACACGCCCTAGTCTGATTTGGGACAATAACTAGCCTGCAAGGAAACAAGNTTTTTCAATTAGATCGCAGTTTGTAAGACACGCCCTAGTCTGATTTGGGACAATAACTAGCCTGCAAGGAAACAAGGACTGAATCCCGTGCAACTAAGTCTGGGGTATTACTGGAGTATTAGCCAATGAACAACTAGCAGAGGCTCGGGTACTCAAAGGGTTGTGGAGTATAGCTTGCTGCCAAATGAATCTGCGAAATTTCCGAGTGTCTACAAACAATACATGCGCTGTGACGTCAGCAGCAGAACCAAGTTTCAGTGGCCAGTGTGTAAACCAGTCTACAGGCCAGAGTATAAAAGCACACCGAGGCGAAATGACGTGGCGGTTGTTTCGACTACGGGCGTACCCATCCGCTGATTAGCTGCGTGAGGCTCTGGGAACGGACGCTGTCTCTGATTGGCTACTGCGTGCTGGGGGAGATTCGCTATTGGCTACGCTGCTGGATGGCAATCTGGTTGGTAGGCTTTGATTGGCGAACAGTATTCCAGTATAACACTGACCAGTGACGCTATTTTTCTGGCGTGTGCGACTAGAGTTTACGGAAATTAGCGTATGTTTCACCTCGGTATTTGTAAGCACTCTGTAACCAGGCAACCGAACTCGGCTTGTTCGCGCGCTGTGAGCCTGCATCTACCACCGGTTCAGTAAGTATTTCTCTCTCTCTCTCTCTCTCTNTTCGCGCGCTGTGAGCCTGCATCTACCACCGGTTCAGTAAGTTTCTCTCTCTCTCTCTCTCTCTTTTTTCTCTGTGCTGACCGCAGCTTTCCGGAAGATAACCCGTTGCGATAGCGTCTATGTGCTCTATCGTGCCCCGTTTTGTGTAAGCGCGACGGTGCGGCACGTTGACACGGTATACTATTTTCAGCTCTAACTTCTTCTGTGAGGTACACTGCAGTTTGCTCGGACCACAGTTACTACGTATGTTAACTCTTTCAGACCCTTTCTAATTTACGGTTTCATGTGTTGCAAACAAAAAATTTTATGATTCATGCTGTGCTTCAGTCGACACAGAATTTGCTTCGTAATCACAGTCAATGAGGTGTAAGCTACATGTTTGACTACAGTTTAATGAACCGATTATGACCTAGACCAGAAATNGTAATCACAGTCAATGAGGTGTAAGCTACATGTTTGACTACAGTTTAATGAACCGATTATGACCTAGACCAGAAATATGGTTTGCGAATCATTTACCCACAGGTAAAATCATTGGTCATTGAGCTTCGCAGTGTGCAGTTGATAACAATAATTACCTGCACGTTCGTTACGTACACAATTGTGCACGCTGGGTCTAAATGGGTTAAGAGGAATCAGACCCCGCCATCTTGGATTTACAAAATTTTCGCCGGAACTTGCTTTGCATATTTTACATTTTATTTTGGGCATCGACAAGATTTTGGGAAAAGTTGTGCCCTGAAACACTTAGTTCAGAACCACTTTCGTGATAGGATAATTTAAATTGTTACGCGTTTTATCTCTCTGTCCGCGAATTACGGACGATCACTATGAGAGAAATTTAATTCTGATTGGCTCACTGTAGTNGATGGTTTGCGAATCATTTACCCACAGGTAAGATCATTGGTCATTGAGCTTCGCAGTGTGCAGTTGATAACAATAATTACCTGCACGTTCGTTACGTACACAATTGTGCACGCTGGGTCTAAATGGGTTAAGAGGAATCAGACCCCGCCATCTTTGATTGACAAAATTTTCGCCGGAACTTGCTTTGCATATTTTACATTTTATTTTGGGCATCGACAAGATTTTGGGAAAAGTTGTGCCCTGAAACACTTTGTTCAGAACCACTTTCGTGATAGGATAATTTAAATTGTTACGCGTTTTATCTCTCTGTCCGCGAATTACGGACGATCACTATGAGAGAAATTTAATTCTGATTGGCTCACTGTAGTAATAGACCCTCTTCACACAAAGACAAGTGGCCAATAGCCATATGAAAACTGCAAGTGTGCACATAGGAAATATAAGTCTAGCCTACGCGTAAATATTTTTGTGAAAAACCAGTGGCGCTAGGTAAAGGGCACTGCTTTGCACATGTTCTAAAACATGTATTGCTAGACGTTTGTAGCCAGGATCATTTTTGTAACTGTCGCAATATAAAATTACTTATTTCTTGCCGGCATTCACCAGTCAAAAACTAATAAACGTGGTAGAGTTTTAATAGTTTGATAAAGTTTTAGAAATTATTATTTATGCCATGTCATGCGAAAAATATCGGTAAACTTTTTAAAATTAAAATTATGGCAAAAATTGTGAAAATCCAATATTTCGGGGCCTGATCCGGCTTAATGAGTGAAATTTAAATCAAGTGCGCAATTTTATTGGTCAATGAAAATGACTTAAAGCTTAATGTGTTTTAACACAACGTTTCTTGTATTCATCAATTTTTTGTTCATGTTTTAGACTCGATAACTTTCTTGATCCTCACTTCTGTGAATTCATTTTTTTCTCTTTCGCAAAGTTTGTCATTCTGTTTTTTAACGCTTTCTGTTCTTGTATATTTATGGTTGATAAATTGACGGCTGTTGTATTCTTATCCAGGAAAAAAACACGTGTCGTCTCTCTGTCGTAGATTGGATACTTCGAATTTTGTCGTATATTATTGTCTTTCTGTCTATTTGTGGAGATTAATTTTTGCTATTAAATATCCCCTATTGCCTTAGCTGTCGGCAGGCAAGTAGGCTACCAGGCGTTGATTGGCCAATGGCGTCCCGCCATGTTGCCAGCANGTATTCATCAATTTTTTGTTCATGTTTTAGACTCGATAACTTTCTTGATCCTCACTTCTGTGAATTAATTTTTTTCTCTTTCGCAAAGTTTGTCATTCTGTTTTTTAACGCTTTCTGTTCTTGTATATTTATGGTTGATAAATTGACGGCTGTTGTATTCTTATCCAGGAAAAAAACACGTGTCTTCTCTCTGTCGTACATTGGATACTGCGAATTTTGTCGTATATTATTGTCTTTCTGTCTATTTGTGGAGATTAATTTTTGCTATTAAATATCCCCTATTGCCTTAGCTGTCGGCAGGCAAGTAGGCTACCAGGCGTTGATTGGCCAATGGCGTCCCGCCATGTTGCCAGCAAGTGCTGCCGTTTTGCTGGCGTGTGCAGTTGGAGCTCGCGTTATTAGTTGCTGTTTTACTGTTGTTTTAAGTACCCTGTGATTCCGCCCTGCCATAAAACATCTGCTGCGAAAAACATCAAACAGTCACTTTTCTATTGGCGCCGACGAACGACGTAACGATATTATGATAGTTTTACAGTTCCGATCATAAAACTTGTTCGTTGCAACAGTTAAAAATATATACATTCATCTGTGCCTGTACGAGACAATACTGTATACGGAGAGGTGCAAGGAGGCGTGCTTTCAAACCTCGACCCGTAGATGCTCGACGTCTCTGAATGCGATACGGAATGAAGGTAACGGAAGGAAGGGATGGGAGTACCCCGAGGAAACTCATCGGCTAACGGCAACGTCTGCAATGTTTCCCAGTGCGAGAAAGCGGACGTGAACCATCCGAGGATCGAGCGTGGAACTCTGTGGGGAGAACCCGGAGACACTATACACGCGGCGACCACGACCAGTAAAAATTATAGACACACGACCATTTCGCGTTAAATGTGTCGGGGCCCCAAATAATTAATAATTTTATATTTGTACAAAACATTGTTCAACTCGTACGCAATGCACGTAAATACATTTTCCTTGAATAAAAAATTCTACATTTAATATTTTTTGAATAATTTGATGTCAAATAATAAATTTCTCTTGTTTGCTGCAGCCAAAATAACAAATACAAACTAAGTTGTACGGATGAAAAAATTTACAACATAATCTAATGTCGTGGGCTCACCAACTTGTCATTTGGTGATTACATGTCACGCGGTAGCCCAAGGGATTAGCTTACTTTGTGAATGTTTTCATTTGTACAACTTAGTTAGTATTTGCTATTACGACTGCAGCAAAACAGAAGAATTTTTTATTTGACACCGAATTATTGTTCAAAAAATAAAAAGTTGAAATTTTTTTTATTCGAGAAAAATGGCTTCACATACAATGTGTATGAGTTGAATAATGCTTGCTATAAATATACGATTATTAATTTTTGTGCACCGACACGCATATAATTTTGCGACGCACTAGGCGTCACGAAAGTGTGTGTTGACTTATCGTGCGACGTCGTAACTCCGCTCATCCGACACGCCCTACGTGACTTTGCACTAACACCGAACATGTAAAACTCTGGTAGCTTCGTTCCGTATGGCAGAGTAGAAAAGCTGGCATTTGCAGCGGCCAAAAGGAAAAAAAGAACTGCTTAAAAGTATGTACAAAGGGGTTAATTCTAGGATGACGCCGGTTTATAACGCGAATGGTTAGGGCCTTTAAATATAACCATATAGAAACTTATCATTTGCGCCATACCAGATGTCATAGCAGCATAAGTTCATTTCAGAAACGTTATTGGACGTCTGCTAATCACATACGCCGTGGAGAAGTCTGAACCAGTATCGTGCATCCAGCACTCGGGAGGCTCAATTCTGTATGGGCGAGCCGAACAAGAGGATGAGCTCTCTTGAGTGTCGCCTTAATAATTGAGCAAACGCCTTCTGCTCTAGTAATTTCANGAGCCGAACAAGAGGATGAGCTCTCTTGAGTGTCGCCTTAATAATTGAGCAAACGCCTTCTGCTCTAGTAATTTCATTCCGTAACCATGTACACGATCGCGGGCACGTTTGCAAATGCATGGAAGTGATGATCGGTGCTGCGCACTGCAAGACGACAGTGCCCAGTACTTCGAGAGTCTACCTTGCGGCTATCCTGATTTGTCGAAATTTGTNGCTGCGCACTGCAAGACGACAGTGCCCAGTACTTCGAGAGTCTACCTTGCGGCTATCCTGATTTGTCGAAATTTGTGACGTGAATGGTTAATGCCAAGATCGTCAAATGTGCATCACGTTGTTCACTGACCTCGAGAAAATTGCTGAACACAAGTCCAGATAATGCCAAAAAAATTACGTGATTGCAACACTTGAATGCTTAATATGGCCGAACTTGATTGTCTAACCTGGTGAAATTTTTCGCCTACTTTCCGAAAGACAGAAAGGCTTATATAAGATCACTTTCTTGTTTGTGTTGATGTATCTATATGTGTGTGGGCCTGTGTGTGTGTCTGTGTGTGTAGTCCTCCACCCCCTTTCAATTTTTGAAGTCGTGAACCGAATTTCACTAAACTCAGTACACGTATAGTACTAAGTAAATAAACCTGACTTTTATAGTTTTTGACCATGCAGGGAACTTACTTTCAAAATGGTGGCCAATTTAATATTTAGGGCGATATGTCATATCTTGGAAATCATTAAACCGATTTTAAACAAATTTTGTATGATGACAGCACAAGTTTAAAGATTTAAATTCAGTTTTGAATATTGTTGGTGGTATGCCATATTGGAAGATAGCACCACATAAAAACTAAAGATTTTACATTATATCTCGAAGACTACAAAACCGATTTTCGCCAAATTTTGCACATAAGTAATACTGTGATTGGCCAGATAACTGCATGTAATTGGACTTTATTAAACGTTTATTTTCTAAATGGCAGCCATGCAAATATTTTAGGTTCATTTCGTATAACTACCATATCATTTGACAAATTTCAACCAAATTTCGTTCGCTGACAGTATATAATACAAATATCTTGTAAACTAATCCACTAATACATTTGTCTGCCATTTTTGAAGATAGCGCCACATGAAAAATAAAGCTTTTCTGTATATCTTGAAAACTACTCAATCAATTTTATTCAAATTTGGCAAGTAAGTAATACTGTGTTATGGAAAGTATAAATGGTAAATTAACGTTGTTAAGCACTTATTTTCCAAATGTTGGCCATGCAATATTTTAGGTTTATTTGTTATAATTACAATACCATTTGGCCAATTTCGACGATATTGTGTACGCTGAGTGTATATATTACAAGCCTCATAAGCTTATCAACAATCACATTTGTCCTCCATTTTGAAAGATTGCGCTTCTTATATAAATAAATCTTTTACAATATTTCTCGAAAACTGCTCAACCAATGTTCACCAAATTGGCACGTAAGAAATTATATGATACGCCATGTAAATACAAGTAATTAAACTTTAATAGGCCCTACTTCTCAAAATGGCGACCATACAAATATTTGAGGTATAGTTACTATAAATGCAATACCATTTGGCCAATTTCATCCTATTTTTGTACGCTTACAGTATCAATTACAACCATTAAATAGGCCAAAAACCATTTCGTCCGCCATTTTGTAAGATAGAGCTAGATGAATTAATTTAGTTATAGTGCAATTTCTCGGGAAACAATTGACATACGCATACCAAATTTGGCAATCAAGTGGTATTTCCGCAGTTGACATGTAGAATTACGTTTCTAGAATGTGGAACCTATATTCAAAATGGCGGCCATCTAGCTTTTTTAGCATAGTATGCTATATCTTCGAAAACATTTAATCAAATCTAACTTAAATTTATATGGTGGAAGTATATATAACAAATATCAAATGTATTTACAGGGAAACGTTTTGACCTCCATTTTGTGAGATAGTGCCACACAAATAAAACATTTTTTATGACATTTCTTAGGAAACAATACGCCAAATCCAACCTAATATGGCAAACCACTAGCACTGTTTTAGGCAATGTTAACTCATATGTTTTAGGTATGTCAGGCACTTATTTTCAAAATAGCAGCCATAGACAGTTATTTTAGTTTTGTATGTTATATCGTAGAAACCATGTAATTAATTCCAATAAAACCTTGTATGATGACTATACATATTTAACAACAATATAATGTGTACACAAAATCGGTTTTGTCCTCTCTTTACAAAATAAATTCATAAAAAAATTAAAAATGATATGTTCTTCGATAAAACAACAGATTTATACCAAATTTGTCAAACAATTAGCACTATGGCAGGCTATGTAAACTAACTAATTTTAGAGGGTGAGATACACATATTAAAAAAATATTCACATAAACATTTTAGCTCCGAATATTTTATCTGCGAAACTGCGAAACAAATTTCATTTTAACTTTGTATGCTGACAGTATAATTTTTATCCATAAAATTTTATATGCAAAGCCTCATTTCTCCGCCAGTTTGTAAGATAGCCCAACTTAAAATAATATTTTTTTATGCCGTATCTCGGGAAGCAATACACTGATTTCTTTCAAATGTGGCGAAGAAGTTATGCTGAGGTAGGCTATTTTAATTTATATATTTTAAGTATGTAAGTCTTGTATTTTCTGAATGGAGAGTATACAAACACTTAAGCTTAGTAAAACGATGTAAAATATTTAAATTCAACTCTGTACATTGTATCTATGACAATAATCGAATGTGTTAATAAATAAAAATCTACACTCCATTTATGAAGGTCGTCACATAACCAACGGAGATTTTATGCCATATCTCGAGGACCAATCAACCCATTTGCATACAGAAATCCTCCCTTGCTGGATTTTTGTAAAGTAGTTTCATGTGAGTAATCTGAACATTTGGTAATATTTGCGGAATAATTTGACTAATTTCCACAAAATTTCGCACACTTACAGAAGGCCATGTAAAGTTACATGATTTAAATTGGGTCAAACAATAATTTTAGACATGTCGACCATATATTTTTTTCATATGTTTGGCATATCTATTTATGAACTTAACATTTTTAATCAAACTTTTTATGCTGACATTATATATTAGAAATATCGTGCAAAGAGCGTCGTTTTATGTAATTGCGTAAGATAGTTCCATTTAAAAAGAAGTTTTTATGCCATATCTCGGTGACCATTCAACCGATTTCCATCAAATTTTGCACACAAGTAGCGTTATGGTAGGCCAAGTAAACGTATGTGTTTTAGTGGCTCAGACTATTCATTTCAAAAATTATAGCTGAATAAACATTTCAGGTTATTGAACCATATCATTCAAAACATTGCACTGAATATAATCGAAGTTGATGCTCCGAATCCTACCTCCGTGATGCAGTTGATTGCAAGCTAGCTTAATAATACGAGTTTTTCTGAATTTGAATCCCGGGTAAGTCACTCGTGTATTTCAACTATCTTTTTACTTCTTCACATGTTTCCGGTTTCATATCTAGTGTTATTTCTGTCAATGAGACATAAACGCCTACCTGCCATCTAAGCTTTCAAGAACTTCACTAAAATTTATTTGTATCCATGTAGAGGAAATTAGGTGCATTAGTTATCAGTTACTTCTTGTTTAACGTGATATCACGGGGTCTCTTATTATAAGAAAACATTAGAAATGAACATGGAAATATTGATAGCCGACTAACATTTATATACATTTTTACATACTTGCATACGATCCAGAAAACTTTTTGATCACGTCTGTATTTCTACTCTTTTGGAAAGATTACTTAACCGAATGACTGACTGAGAAAATTAACAGCTCTTGTTTACGATAACTGTGGGCCACCACAAATAAATTTCGACTTGATTTATTTCTGGCTTGGTGTTTGTGGGAAAAGTTGTGAAAAAAAAATTGGGATTTATACCCATAGTTTAATGTTTTCATAGACATGTTCCACCTTTGTATTAATGTTTAGAATTGGCAACACTGGAAGACGGCTGCTATAATAAGGAAACAGAAATGTTTCAACATTAGCTAACAATTACGCGCTTTTCAAATGACTTGTTAACGAAACAAAGGCTTAGAATTGTAGTTCAGGATTCACTTTTAAAAGCTCTTAGTATTGTAGTATATTTATATGAACGATTTCCCTCTGATTTTTGAAGCTCACGCTAATTTTTTTTTTTATTTATTCGAGGAATTATTTGGGAGCAAGTTGCCAAATATATTTTTGTAACATTACAAATAAATATGAGTAAATTTCACAAAAACTTAGCGTGGAACATTTATAAATAATGTTGAATTTAAGCAAGTAAGTTGTGTACAATTAAAGATTATTATAAAATTTGAGCTACATAAACGATTTTGCAGGTTTTCCAAGAAAAGGTGTTCTTAATTTAAGAAATTTTACCTGTAATGTTACAGGAACATCTTTGGNGATTTTGCAGGTTTTCCAAGAAAAGGTGTTCTTAATTTAAGAAATTTTACCTGTAATGTTACAGGAAAATCTTTGGAAAGTAGTTTCCAAAACAATTGTTTGTAACAAGTACAGAACATTTTTATTACTCAGCCAGAGAGCAAGTGTTGATCGTGCGTAACAACCGCGCATTATTGGCTTCGAATTCGCGGGTGTGTTGCCGTCATCCTGCTTCCATTATTCATGGCCTGCTGTGACTTCACGGAATGTCGTTATTTGCGGCTGTGTTGTGCATTTATCATAATTATGTCAGNTTATTCATGGCCTGCTGTGACTTCACGGAATGTCGTTATTTGCGGCTGTGTTGTGCATTTATCATAATTATGTCAGTAGAACCTCCCACAGAATGCAAAGTCACATTTGTAACCCTATTTTGAAAGGCAAAATAGTAAGACTGTAAATTATGTTGTAGGCCTACGTGATATATAATGGCAATTGTAAAAATGATCCAGCTTCGTAATTTAGTATGAAAAAAATATGTTTCCTGCATGGGAAATAAAATGGGCGAGAGAAACTGAATACCGAAAAATGAAAGGGCCGCGGTGGTTAAGTGGTTAGACTGCTAGCCTACCGCCATGGCGAACCTGATTTAATCCCCAGCCGGGTTACTCTGGATTTTCGCAAGAGGGAATTGTGTTGGTCGATGCCGCTGGTTTGCGGGTTTTCTCGGGGATCTACCGGTTCCTCCGGACTTGCATTCCTTCGCTACTCCATTCTCATCTCATTTCACCCTCATCGGTTCTAAATACCTCGTTGTTAAGAGCAGTCCAAATTTCTCAACTGAACAACCGACAAATTAATAGAGAATATTCTTGTAAAACAAAAAATGTCTGCAGATCCGATGTAAATGATACAAAAAATATCACTGAAAATAAATAAAAATATCATAAGAAGAAAGAGACTAGAATACAGAGTAAATAAATAATTCCTCCAAGAATATGGCTACTAGCAATCCAATGTTCGGTGTTCGTAAACATCGATATTGCACTCCATCTAGTTAAGTTAGTTTAAGCTGATGCTAACGAATTAATTTTATTGCAATTTTAATTACTGTAGATATTTTTTACTTTAGATATTTTTTCTTGTTTTGTTTACGTGTTGTACTAACTTCAATTAATAATATTACCAGGTAACTGGAACTAACTGTTCGTTTTTAAACTCCAAAAGTTGTTCTGTTTAAATGAATTGCAATATTTTTGAAATTAATATAAAATACATCAAGTATGTAAAAAATATTGTAAATACAGACTCGAGTATTTAAATATTTCATTAAGAATGAGACAAAATTCATAATGAACGTTTTATCGGCTGGCTTCACTTGGTTAGTGAGTACTTGGATATGAAAGTAAATGAAAATGATTCGGGGGAATTCAAGTTCCATGATTGTGGATTGTACAAACAACAAATTTCCCATTTTTTCAGAAAACATCAGAAACAAACTTCGTCACCAGAAATCGTTTCCACGGTGGGTGCTGAGTAACTTGTTGCGTGTTCTCGGGTTTTTCCGCTTGTGACTTATCCCGGTCCGAATAGTCAGACTTGTGAATGAAAAGCAGCCTTTTCACTGGCGCGTGTTTGTGCAAGCGTGGTGAGATCACGTGCTCGTGGGTACCCCGAGACCAAGTCCGTCTTCTCACGTTCCAGCCTTCTCTACTGACGCGTCGCAATATCGACGAGAAAGCTCGTTCATGGCCGTGGTGAAGGGCCGTCTTTGTCGCGTACCTAAATTCGAAGTACCGATGTGGGATTGCCCAGGCATTCTTGGAAACAACCCCGCCTGAGAGGGCAGCGGGCTTAACACGAACTCTCCGACAGCAATCGTCATGCTTCGGAGACATAGCGAAACACAAAGCGAATGTAGTGATTACGAACTGCAGTGCAGTACGCGTTTCGTTTAAGGTCGAATGGGAGCTGGAACCCTGGTTACTCCGCGACCATCACTACACACAAACAGAGCATGCATTTTTAATGAATTACGGGGCAGTGGTGGCGTAGTGACCAGGTCGCTCGCCTCCCACCACGGCGATCCGGGTTCGATCCCCGGCGGGCTCACTCCCGGATCTTCACATGTGGGAATCGTGCTGGACGATGCCGCTTGCCGGCGGGCATTCTCGGGGCACTCCCGCTTCCCCCGCCCTTGCATTCCAGCGCCGCTCCATTCTAGGGTTTTTATTTCATGCTCGGAGATGACGGTCACCTACGGGTCCCAGTTGGAAAGACCATCACTCGGAGGGTGTCGCCTTGCCCTGGGTACACTCCCCACACGCAATTTTTTTAAAATGAATTTATAATATAATTAACCTATCTTTATGGTTCCAATTGCATTTGAGCGAAGATAGTTCAATTTTAACCAATGCAAAATAGTATTTACGAAATAGATTAATTTCACAGTAATTTTTGAAAATATATTTTAAAAATTGTTCGAAGCCGCTAATTTTCTATGAAGTTCATTGATATTTGTTCTTCTGAACCAAATTCCCGAAGCAGATTTGTTTATAAGAAAAGTGTAATCATTCACGTTTGGTTTTTCTTGATCTCATACGAAGTTATCAATAAAAAGTACGGAAAAAATTTATTATTTTTATAAGTGTTTTTTTTTTTAACAAATTTATATATTTGGCTATATAATATAAAATAGAATACTTGGAAGCACGAAATTTAAAAAACCCTAGATATTTCTTACCATTTATATATGGTTTTGGTTTTACGTAGATAGGACGAATAGTTTTCGAAGGGCACTTGAACTACTGGAATAATNACCATTTATATATGGTTTTGGTTTTACGTAGATAGGACGAATAGTTTTCGAAGGGCACTTGAACTACTGGAATAATCGTAAATTTAGCTTTGTATGTGCTGCTGTTGGTGTATAGGGGTGTATTATGTAACTACTATAAATGGCCACCAGCTATGAATGGAAATTTGTCAGTTATCTAGACTTTGTGGCGCCCAGAAACTCTCTTGACAATTGAGAACCAGCGAATGATGAATGGCTACATAAACAGTACTGTGTGAAGCAACGTTTTTATAACATTATCTCCGCATTGCCACGCATTTTATAACAGCATTCCTACAAAATACATCAGTTCGTGGCATATAAGAATGCTTTCGAAAACAATAACTACGACAAATTTATAAGACGAAAAATTCATATTTTGATACCAGGTGGTGCTGTAGGCGAAACTATCATAAATAGTACGATTTTGCTTAAATGCTTCAACTCGAATACGATTATGTTACAAGTCAATACACGGGAACAATTTTTTAATTGTTGTTTATTAAAGCCTCTGCTTTATGTTTAGTTTATGGCGGAGGGAGAAGATCGGCATATAATTATAAATAACATAATTATATACTAAAAAAATTGTACAGCCACGTATTATTCGGGATTCGAACATAGAATGTTCTGTACTCTAAGCTGGCGGCGCAGCCAACTATGNTTGTACAGCCACGTATTATTCGGGATTCGAACATAGAATGTTCTGTACTCTAAGCTGGCGGCGCAGCCAACTATGCTATCCATAGAACTTTACTACAATGGATAGATATTGTAAATTATATTTATCATCTTACGTGCCGTGACGCCTTGAAGATCAATTGCTTATATATATATATATATATATATATATATATATTCCTTTGAACCTCTTTTTTATTGTTAGATCAGGTAATAAGAAAAATTAACGTTAAAAACAGGCCACCTTCTTCAAGCAGTATGCCGAGTGTAGCTATGTCGCATATTCAGTGGAATGAAAAATATTGCAGTTAATTTTCGGAACGTCCAATATCTAAGATTAACAATGCATTGAAATTATGAATTGAAAATGTTAAGAAGAACCTAGTAATTGACAAATGACTCAAGATAATTAAATAATCGCAGTTGGATCACACGACTTTATAAATATTTAGTTGGTAAATATACTAGGTAAATAATTTTCTATTAATGGAACTACTTCCTCTATTTGTATTATTTGTGTACAGGGGATGGACAAAATAATATGAACACCATGCAATATAGTACATTTTGTTGCATGTTGGCAACACTGCTTCCGTGTAAATAATGCGACGCGTATGTATTGCACAATTTAAGTGCAAGGTTGTAGGTTATATTTCAGTGTATTATACGCTTTGTTCTGCGATGGTTAAAACAAGCGATCGGTGAAATGTGTGATCTCTCAGACTTCGAAAGAGGGCAAATCGT